>VZTZ01043056.1:590029-685575 GCA_013400955.1 Drymodes brunneopygia | reverse complement strand
GGACGGGTGCCCGGGTGGCGGGGGTGCTTGGCGGTGGCGGTGGCTGGGCTCCGCTGCCCTTGGCACGCACGTACACCGGTGGGAGGAAGGCTGCCTCGCCCAGCGGAGCCGCGGCCGCATCCCTCTGCCAGCCGCCACCCGCTCAGCAACAGATGCACGCCGGGCGCTCCGCTCCCCCGCTCCGCCAACGGGCTCGGCTGCCAGCCCGGCTTATCCCATGCGGCGACGGGACGCGAGGGGCAGCGATCGCAGCCGTAGCTTGAGGAGGCAGGAAGGCTTTGGCAGGGTTTCACTGAGTCTCCCCCGTCGCTGCCCTCCGCCGGGAGCGGCTGAGCGCTCGCCCGGGGGTGCGTGGCGGGCGGGCGGCGGCGGGGCGCGGAGGCGCTCGTTTCTCGGGAAGAACTAAATTTGCAGTGCCGGTCCCCGCGGAGCGCTGCCAGCGCGGCGGGATGCCTGCCCCCGTTCCGGAGCGCTGCCAGTGGCCGGCCGGCAGGGCTGGGAGAGGGGGGAGCCTTGGTGAAAGAGGAAACACATTCACTTTACCTGGGTGATAAACGCAGGGAGCGAGGCGAGGGCTTTGTCGAGTTGGTTGCCACTACCGCCCGCCCACAACTGCCTTTGGTTTTTGTCACAACTTCAGTACCTGTGTGTTCGCGGAGGGTACGCGCGGCTCCGGTACCGGGGCTCCCCTGAAGATGGCAGTCGCTTCTTGTATAATGCTGGCGGCCGGGACTCGCTTCCAAGACAACCCCCGGTGAAGCAAGTGGCTGCTGAAAATCTTCCCCGCTGTAATTTAAGGAAGCCCCCGCCTGCTCCCCTTCGGGTCTCAGGGTCCAGGAGAACAAGCTGAGAGCAGCAATGACTGGCTGTACTGCTTCGGGACAGTGTTTCCGTCTCCCAAATGACTACCAAAAGCCTCTCCTTCCAGGGTGGCTGCTTTTTATTGACATAAATTGGTCGTAGTGGGGTTTTTTTTAGATATCTGTGAGCAGAAATGCATGGAGGGCAATACTGCTGAAGATGTCACTTAGAAAGGAGCGCGCTGCCATCCTGTTGTGTTATGTGAACAAGACTAGATACTGACAGGGAATACAGGCAAGATCAGCCTAGAGTAGCTGCTGGTTTCCTTAAAAAAAAAAGAGAATCTCAGGGAACTCTGCAATCGTAATGAAAAGAATTATGGGGGATTTTCGGAATGGCATTAACTGTCTCATAAAGTGAGATGCATATTAGAAAAAAAATTACAGTTCTCCTAATCCTGTTTTCATTACGTTATTCTATATTAGTTCTTCCCTTGGATAGAATTATTACAAAAATAACATATGCATAGGAATTAGAGAAGCCTAGGCAGGATGTCCCTTCTTCATCCAGTAACATCTTAATCAATAAGGTGCTGCACTTTGTTGGAGTCAAAATACTGTGGAATTCTTAATAGAGGTTTTGGGTTCTGAACTAGGTAGTTTTCATTAAAATATTCAGGAAAAAAATACCCTGTTTGTTCTGGAATGAGTATCAGTTTCTTAAAAATTGCATTTTTACTGTTTTGTACTCCAGGGACATAAGAAATCAGGGTCATGTTGCCAGCTTGCTGTGTTGCTTTGAATGCTTTTAAGCAATTAATAAATGGATGGTTATGGAATGCTAAGTCAGGCAAATGTGTGTGTTTGGAGTACAGTAGGATCATTATTGCGTGCCTAATAGTGACAAGTAAATAACTGAGTTTCCATGAAGAGTACTAGATTGACTGCACCCAAACGGAATAGACTAATGTCTGGAATAGCCATTAAATACCTAATGGCAGCACAAACTTTTTCACTCGGTTCAGACACTGCCTTTTTCCTTTGGTGCACTTACGGTTAGCTGGAAGGTAGCTGGCTCATCATGCCCACTTGATTCTCAGCCTGTTTTCTGAGGCCGCCAATAAATAGCTGTGCCTGAAGGGCCTGGATCCTTATCATTGCATAATCTGAGATCAGGGAGTAGTTTTCCCTCTCAGGGCTTCACAGGTGGTGCTTGTGACATTGTTGGCTATAGAAAGAGAGAATGCAGAGCCTTGAACACATGGGATTTTTTAATAGCTTAAGAAATAATTGCAGTGTGTTTATAATGCTTAGGAGATGCATGGCAGTGATTTACTAACTCATGTATTCTCCCCTGTGTCTCTCCAAAATCCTCCATTGTTGATCCTTGTGTTGCAATTTTTTGTAATGCTCTAAGTACTTGTGAAAAACAATAATGAAAATAAACAGATTAGATTTTTTTTTTTTAATTATACATTCAGGTAGTTTTCTATCAGGATTGAACTGAATTTTCTAGCTTGCTTGACAGTTCTGGTTTGTACAAGGAAGCATTATAACGCCTTTACTTTCTGACCAGCCATCTGAAGAACTGCAGTGTGCCTTCTAAGGTCAACTGCTGTTTGTCAGCACTTGAACTCGTTAACCTTTGAGGACATGAGCAGCAGCTCTAGTGTTTTTCAAAGCATTTAAATTGAATTAAGCACTTAAGTACAATATTTAGTTTATGTTTCAGTTGAGACTGTGTGAATTACATCTTTGTTACGAAATATGACCACAGGTTACATCATGTACAAAAATGCATGAGCTTCTGTTTTGGATATTTTTAAATCTTTAAATGTGCGTGGAGTGTGATCCTGATCCAGTCTGGTAAAGTATTTTACTACTTCATGGGCATGTCTTTATCTATTTGGGCATTCCTATGTAGGCTCAGTCAATAAAATGAAGCTCAAATGTATGCATTTTCAGAGCTCGGGTCTAAGAGACTTTACTTTGTGCTGTTTATTTCAGTAAGAGTGGGAGTCTCTCTCTACATGAGACTCTTGGGCAAAATTTCATAATTGGGTTATTTTAGAAACTCAAGAATTTATAAAGTGATCATTTCTAAAGAGTCTCATCCAAACCCCATTGAAATTAATGGCAGTAATGCACTGATTCCAGCGGCCCTTGGACCAGCTCCTAGAACTTAAGGGTGCTTGATAGTTTATGGCTTCAGATCAATAACCATGATACAATAGTTCTTCTTTTTTCATCCCTGTGATTGTAGCTTTAGTTGGTTGAAAAATCAAAGAAATATTTTGCAAAATAATGAAAGAAAAACCTCTGCATACACTAGATATAGCTGAAGATTCATATAAATCAGGAAAGATGATTTCAGCTTAAGCACCCTGACACACATCTGTTGGAGGAAAAAAGCAGAATAACCCTAAAATGAAGGAATTAATCATTCTAGTGGACCCTATTACCAATTTCAACAGTATTTGATTTGCATCAGGCAAAAACTGACTATATAGTAACTGGAGGAAGAGGCATTGTGGAAGAAGGCAAGGGAAGTTAATGAATGGAAGTTTGATATCTGTCCTTCTCCATCTGGGCATCTTCCCTCAAATATGCACTGAATCTTCTGATTTCTTGTAGGAGCAGTGCTGCAAGTGGTGCACAGAGAGTATGAATTTGTTTTGAATCTAAACATGTATAGTCAAGAAGGCACTTGTTTCTGACGATCAAAGTCAGTCTTGACAAGCTAAAAAAAAATCTTCCTGAAGTAAGTGGGTATATTATCTCAAAGAGAAAAGAATATTTGTACTGGGGGAATGAGATTATTTAATTTTCTCTAACTACAACAAATACCTTGTGGTAATCATGATATAATCTCATCTTTTGTAAAAATACACTCTAATACCTTCAAATAGCAGGTTGGCATAGAAGGGTGAGCTCTGGAAAATGCATAGGACTTCACAGAATCTGAAGGAAAACGTGAGCTTACTGACATTCGGTACATATTTGCCTTTTTCTATTCCATTACTAAGTAGAAAGTGCCTTTCCTAATTCATCTGACAAGAAATTACAGTCTAGGTGTAGTGTGTGTAGACTTGATCTTTGTTCCCTTCTTCTTCTTTACTAAAAGAGTGTGTGTGTTTTCAGTAAAACTCTCAAAGCTTAAGAAAGGCCGTGCACCCATCTTTCTTATCAGCTATTCTAAGTTTTAAAGGACCCTGAGCCCCAAATAAAGATGCCTCTTCCAGAAAGTCCAGTCGTGAGTGGTGTTAACAAAATCCACTCATGTATTCTTCCTGCAAGTGGAAGTAAGAGAACTATTCACTTTTGCTAAGTATGGGGAACATCCTGGGAGCAGGAGAGCAGGTTTGTGTCAGTGGTACAGAATAAGGTGTCTGTCCACCGGAGCTCCACATGGTGGTCCTCAGAGAGGGATAAACAGCTACTGGTTACTGTCTGAAAAACTCCACCATTACTGTAACAGGACTGAGCAGGGGCACCCCCACCCCCAAAAGAAGAGTGTGCTGTGTTGCTTAGGCCCTCTGTCTTAGGAGGAGACATAGATCCAAGTCCCTCCATCAGTGCCTGGATTTGCAAGAGGAAGTATGTTGTACCAAAGTCAAGTGGGGTCTCTGGGAGTGAGCCCTGTCATGCTTGTGAGTGCTCTGAGCACTAAATTGTCTGGAGCTTTGTTTTGATTTCTGGAGAGCTCACAGTGGGACAGGTAAGGTGGTGTTGTGGTTGTCTGAGGGTAGCAGCTGAATACACAAGAGAGGTCAGGGTCTGAAAGAGGGTCCAGTTTACAGCAGACAGAGCTGGTAGATGTTTGTTCTTGTATTGTCAGGTGAGCATGTGTCTGGCATATCTTGATGTAGTTGGGTAATTTCTTACCTTTGAATACTACCCGGTGCTTAAGCTGTCTGGTATTTGCAGAGAGTGAGGCATTAAGATGCACTACACTGCGTGTATGGTGACAATCACTGTCTGCTCTGCTGGTGACACTCTGCTTGGAAGGGACACACTTCTTTAAATAGGCAGTGTCCCCTTTGACTCCCGTGTAACATGACTCCCTTTACAACATAACCTCCTTTTGCTTTAGAGTTTTGTAAACTTGGAGGGAATAATCTAAAAGTTAAGTGTACATGTTAATTCTATGCTGGCTTCTCCGCTGATGTTAAGATGTGGGTGGGGAGAGGAGAGAAATCATGTATTCACTGCACCCACTCCTCTGGGTGCGGATCCCAGACCTGCAGAATGTATATCCTCTAAATATCTCTGCAAAGAGATTAAAGCCAGTTTCTGGCATATGTCTTGCAATTTCTTGTATAACTTATCTTAGGCATACTGCAAAACACACTGTTATGGAATCTTTTGATTCAAAGGCCAAACGCTCCACCAGCGTGGAAAAACTGTTTTTTTGAATAAATCTAGGAAGGAGTATTCATTTGCATTTAAAGAAAGAAGGGAAAGGCCCTATCCTCTGATATAGTTATCAACTAGAGATAATTACTCAAGTTTGTGGAAAAGATGGGGTGTAATATCCTGGTGATAACTGTGAAGAAAATATTTCTGAGAGAAAAACAGAGAGGAAGGAACTAGATGTGAGAGATTTAATGATGACATTCTCAAAGAAAGTTGTCGATACACTATTTATATTGTTTTAATTAAATACATGTAACTGTTTGGAATGACATAAATAGCATTGCATCTTGCATTAATAATCTGAGTATGATGATGCATGTGCATCTCAAGCTTTGTTCTCTGCTTTCAATTTCATTGCTTTATGGACTTCCCATGGCATAAGCAGAAGAATAATGCCTTTGAGCAAACTGCAGAACCCGGGGACCAAGCAGCTCTTTCATGAAAACTCAAGTGGAGACCATTGCTGTCACAGGAAAGGAGATACTTTTCCTTAGGAAGGGTTGAACCGTTGCATGCAGAGGTCTGACTCAAGGGATCAAGTGGTGGAAAACCCCCCATGATTCATTTTGGCTCAGATGAGTTTTGGGGCAGCTGGGGTTAGCAGAGATGTGTACTGAGATCAGTGAGCACAGCTATGACTCAATCCTGTGGAGATGTCTGTTAATACACAGCAGCCCCATATATCCCAGGAAGTCTATTTCAGACTGTGGGATTCCAAACTGAGATGGTACAGTGCACATACATCACATTTTTTCAAATTTATTTTTGTACTAGGAGCCTTGGAACTAAATCAGTGGCAGAGCCTCAAACTTTTCAGCAGCCAGATGCACTGTTCTCTGATTTGTGGATCTAGCTGAGCTAGAAATGAGATTTGCAGTACTTTGTGGTTCTTGGGCTCCAGCATTAATGGACCAGTAATTCAGCTACACCATTGCCTTCACTTAAAGAAGGTGGTGCCCCTAAAAGCAGGTGAAATATTTTTTCTATCACCCTGTGTCTCCCCTTGCCATGCCACTGCCACTTAAGGGATGCTTTCTTTGCTAAGCAAGAATTTCTCTACTTACAAAGGCTTTTGCTGTGGGTTAGATCTGCTGCATTTGGGGACTGCTTGATACTGCCTGCTGAGTGGAGATGGGACATACTGACTGGCAAACACTCTTTTTTATTTCTTTTTTTCCCCCTTGTGATGGAATAGCCATGTAATCTTATTGCTAAGTCAGTGATTGATGCTCAATTTCTGTGCCATTAATGTTTCATTATCATCAGCCTTTATTTCTGACAATTTTATCCGTAGTATTTGTCAAACAAGTTTTCTCAAATGTGAAGAGGAAAGCTAACAAACTAAAGACAAATATCCACCTTCTGCCTGAAAACTATACTCACAAAGAATGAAGAATATAGGGGCTAATTCAGCAGGGTTGTCCAAATTGTTGTTACTGAGGCTTCTGAGAGATGAAGGCCCAGATAATGGACTAATTGCTTTAAAGTGAGCATCACGAGTTTGAGTGATAGGATTAGGAAACTTAGGTTTCCTACTATGGCTATAGTACTTTCCCTAAATAATTAATGAGTTCTCAGATCAGAGGACCATTAGGATTATCCACATCTTACAATACAGACCATGTATTTCAGCTGGGGATTTTTGCCCACTCTGCTGCAAACTAGAATACATACTTCAGAAAACCTTTCGATCTTTAGGATCCCCCAAAATCCTTGTCCCTGGACAACTTTTCTCTGTGATTTGCTTGAAATCCCTTTAGAGGCCCATTGCTATTTCCAGCTTAAACTCTGCTGACCAGCAGCTGCTGAAGCTGTGAGAGCAGCAGCTCTCATTTTTTTTTACATACACTGCACTCCCTGCAATACCTTCCCAACTACAGGCTCAGGATGTCACCAGCAAGAGAGTGGGATCAAGGCTTTCTGATTTCTATGGCTGTCTAGGGGATCCTTCCCTTGTATGAAGGACTCTGATGGATTGGATCCTGATGGAATCAGAAGACTTCTTCACTTTGTCAGATTGTCACAGACTTTATGTGAAAACCTTGTATGCTTGCTTCTTTGCAAGCCGGGTCTGCCAGACTCACGGGCTCTGTCGCTGAGTAGATGCTTCTGCAGAACCTTTTTTTGAATTCTTGGCTGAACTGATTTTTTTCTTTGCCCCCACCTTTTTTTAAGACCCTTTTTGCCACAATCCCCATCAGAGGAACTTACTGTGTCTGCCTGATTAAGTTATTTCCAGAATCTCTTTTATTTATTAAATAATCACTACCACATATCTCTAAAAGAATCTATTTGTTTAATGTTTTGTGTCCTTAAAGTAGTTATGTGTTCTGATTTATCATTTACCTAGAGTAGGCCTCAGCTCCTGCTGCAGCTTCGTTGAACTACAGAATTATGTGAAGATTCATACACACAATAGGTGTCTAAGTAACCATTTTACATCCAAAACCTCCAGGGAGAAGTAGTAAGAGGCCCCTTTTGGGATGCTAATTAACTTCCTTTCCACTGTTTACTGCTCCTGTTTTCACAGGGAATTAAGTGTTTTTCTAGCAAAGAATAGATCTCTTTCTTTACTATCTTTTACTCTATAGGAACGCACAATTTTTGACAGGCTAACTCTTAGTGTGGTATAAAATACAACATGTAACATTTTTCAAGCCTTGTCATTCAGATGTGCACTCTTGTGTATCCTAACAGCACTGTGTAGGGAAATTTTAGTATACACATATGATATAAATATATTAAGCTCTTTATTTTTGTGGAATCTTCTATATAATTTTAAAGTTCTTTAAAAGCACCTTGGGTTTTGCTTTCCATTTTCCTCTGTGAATTTGGCAAGCCTGAAGTATTAATAATTTATGGGAGATTGATCAAGAAAGTCAGCTTTCTCTTTTTTTCCCCATCCACTTTCTCTTTTTCCAAAAATTGTAAGCAGGACAAAATTCCATGTTGTCGGTGAGAATCTAACCTGGAGGGATGTCCTAGTGGCAGCAAGACATTATGCAATGGAGCAAAATAAATTAAATTTTAATTGCTGCCTGTATATAAAGTGATACAAAAAGTTTTACATCTTTAAACTTAGCCAGGCTCCCCTCTGCTCCTCATTTTTCACTGTGAAGCATGCTAATAGTATCAGTTCCACATCACTTTTTTCTTTTTTTTTTTTTAAGAGTTTCTAGTTAGGTCCCTGAACTAAAGATTTGCTTTCCAAAAGCACGGAGTGATTTGCATTTTCTGTCAACAACAGTGGGAATTGCTGAATGCTCAGCACTTTAGAAAGCCAGCCCACCTATGAAAATGCAACGTGCTTCTATGAGGAGGAGACCTAGAATTGCCACTTTTAATTAAGAACAGAGGCACTCATCGTTACTTGCTTTACATTTTCAAATTGCCTGGTGGAATAAAACTATGATTTCACTCAGCCTTTGGGATAGAAATCCTTTCATGATCAATGGCAGTATTAAATATCTTTTAAAAGCAGAATATTGCATCTCAATGATCTTGTAGTGGAAAAATTTGTAAGGTGTGGGTATTTTTAAAAAGCAGTCAATTAAAAAATAGTAATTTTTATAATTAGGACATACTTGAAAATGGTGTGTTTGACCTTGGCAAAAATAACAGCTTGTATGAAGTAAACAAGAGGAGTGACATGGTGGGAGTACTGTGTTCCTAGGGCCTTGTTACTCAAGGCAGGTCGGTGTGGCTGGCACAATTATGTCACTGGTGGGTATCAGGAGGTGTTACCTCAGGGTCAGCAGAAGACCTTACTCTAGTTACAGCAGCAAACATATTTTTTTACCAGATCTAACAAAGGTTATTTCGTTAAAAGGGGATAAGTTTACCGAAGGGTAGAAGGAGTATTTTCCTTAACCGCTCAAAAGTTTGGTATTATTAGAAATCTTTTTTTTCATCCACTATAGAGCAAGTTACAGATTAAGCTAGCTCTGAATATTAAACTAGATAGAATGAATTGCTGATTTTGTTTTTTTCCCTCAGCATTTTATATGTTCTTCTGTCTTTCTTCTCACTCTTTTGCAGTTTGTCATCTTCATTCTCAAAGTGCTGCCACTAGAATTTGATCTATTACTTCAGGAATAATCTCTCTGTTGCTGTATATACTAGTAATTTTATCTCTTTTCTTCAAGCCTTCTGTTCAGAATGAAGGAAATTAATTTGACCTTTGTGTTGTATTGCTGGGAAAGAGGGAAAGGAGGCAGAGAGATTTTCAGGCTACACCTGAGGAGTGAGACACAAGGGTTTGAGGCAACAATAAATTTTTATTTGCTCTCTGAAAGGGAATCTCTCTAGGTACGAGCAAATCTTGTCAGACTTGGTAGGACAGGTGGACATAGATAGCCTGGGCATTTGGATGGTGCTGTGAAAGGTAACTAATTTTAGCTGGATAGCAGCTACTTAAAAAGCTGGGACATGTTACAGCAGATAGTTGTGTCTTGATAGTGAAGCTGCTCTTGGCAGTAGGTAGAGGCTTGCTCTCTATGTCAGAACAGGAGTTGCCATCCACAGTAAATGTATTGTTTTCCAATACTTTACCAAGGTTTCTTAGGCTGTGTGAGTGCTCTGTACTCTAATTTCCCTGAGTGTTTAAGCAACAAGAGCAGAAGCACATGGGAAAAGAAAGGGTGAATGATAACCTGCTTTAAAAAAAACTAACATGTGAGGCTGGGATTAGAACATCCTATAAATGTTAATGGGTGTTACTCAAGGGGGAGGAAGCTGCATGTGGGAGGCGTGAGGTGACATATAGCTTAAATATATAGCCAGCCTTTAACACAGTTAATACAGTCTATAATCAAGCTTTAACATGAACTAATAACTGTTTAAGTGATTTACAGTTCAGAAATACTGATCAGGGGATTGAGAACTGAATTTCAAATGCTATAAAATTAGAGGATAATGTGACGAGGAGGACAGCACCAAAAAGATATCTCCTTTTGCCTTTGGAAAGTATTGGCTATGGACAACACATTTATGCCAGGTGTTTGTGTTTTTTCTATTTTTAAATTTTCAAGGACTGTGCTTCTATGAGGGAGCACAATTTCCTCCTACAGTTTCACTCTCTGAATATTACTCAGTTTGTGTGGAGCTCACAAAGGAGATGCCAACAGTGAGTCATCTGGTCACCAGCTCTGTGCTAAGGTTTTCAGCTAAATCTTGCAAAAGCTATTTCAATATACTGAACAGCAGTGATTGACCTTTGATAAAACCCCCCAAAACAGTGTGGAAGGCAGTGTTTAAAGTCAAATGGCCTTCTTTTTCTGACACTGAAACAAAGTTTCAAATTTAGTGCTATTTCAAAAGCCTCACATTTGAGAAATAGATGTAAGATGCAGTCAGTTGATTTATAATCTTAAAATTTCACCATTGTTATGTTTTAGTAGTAAATTTTGAGGGTGTTGGGCAAACTCACTGGAAAGATTCTATCTTCAAATGTGTGACAGAGGCTTAGTAGAATGCTTTTGTAGGTATTGACCCTCTGGAGATGCTGTTCTGAAAATGAAGATTATGAAGATGATCAATCATAAGCATGGCAAATATGGCTATTTTATTCATAAAAATGAAAGCACATGGGCTTGTTTTGATGCAAGTTCTATGAGATTAGTTAGCAATAAAAATACTATATAAGAAACAATTGTTTGGTTAGATAGTTAAATGTTTCTGTCAGGAAGCTGATTTTCAGGACACAGGTGACTGGAGGCTGCTCTAGTTCTTGTTTGCTCCTTGCCAGGCAGGGGTTAAATGCAGCAATGCTGAGGGCACACAGAAGTAGCACCAGAAGAGAGAAAGACTGGCGTAGGTTGAAGCTGGTTATGGATCTATAGAATAAGATGATGCTCCCTGAAATGTATATCCATCCATATGGTACTGGAAATGATTTCGCAGCCTCTGATACACCATTGCCCTCTCATGAATTTAAAGGTGCTGGCAGATTTGTGCCTTTCTGAACACTGATGAAGGTACTGGATAGTCAAACCACATTTTTTTGTTACCTACCTATGAGCCAAAGCTATGAGTCAATGGAGCCCCATGTACTCAGCTGGTGAGAAGATATGGGCATAGGAAAAAGAGCAGTTCAGAGCACCTTAGCTGCTTCAGGTTTGGCTGATGAATGCCTGCTTTCCTCTCCATTAATGTAGTCAATGCTAAAATAATGCTGGTAAGGAAGGCTGGTCCAAGGACTGTTCACCAACAAAATCCCATTTAAGCCTCTAAGAAAGGTATTAAATGGGATTTGAGCAGCATCTTGGCCTATACTGGCCCTCTGCTCAGGGAAGAATTTAATCTTAAGTTTAAAAAAGTGTTTTAAAATATGTTTTCAGTAATCACATTATAGAACCATAAGGCTTAGGAATGGAAAATGCCTATTAAGTCATTGTGTTAAATTGTTGCTTTGCAGACTATGCTATGAGAGTGTGCTTCCTACTTAGTGTTGTGCCCAGACAAAGTGTTAAATTTCTCAGTCTAGGAAATATCCATAATAAATTTTGATCTTGCTGCAGTTGATTTGGCCATAGCCTTGTACAGGAAGAAAACCAGCAGGAAGGGCTCTACACAGTCTTGCTGCTTTCTGACTATGGGCAGTGGTGATGAAAGAAAGAAAGGGTTATGCAAGGGTTTTTTCTCCACCCTAAGTAAGGGTATTTCTATTTCACCTTGTGTATAAGAATGCATTGGGCTCTTTTCTTGTCCATCCAGTTGCACAGGTGTGTTGGCAGAAGGGTCACTGTGGACAGTTAGTGATGAATGGAGCGTATCTCCTGCTTGGAGCTATTTGCTGGGCCCGATGTAGACATTATTTGCTTATTTAGTCATTATTATTTTGCTATTTTTACTTCTATTTATCTATTTACTTCCATGCCCTCATGTCATGCAAGATATAGATTGTAGCTATAAATTAGAATGTTTATCACTAGAATTTATTTAGAGATTTTCTGTAAAAACTTCATGTCAGCATATCAGTTTAAGAATAATTTGTTGACCTGGAACACTGTGTTTTTAAAATTAAAATTAGACAAGCCCTTACTTTCTGCAGAAAACTAATACTGCCTTTTTTTTTTAAATGTCAGCCATTCACAAAATAAATTGCCAAGCTCTGAACATATAATTTCAAATTTGATTTATACCAAATTAACCTTCTGCCTATGAGCCCTTCCATTTGTTTTCCTTTCAGATTATTGAGTCATGAAAACCTTTGAGGTTTTGGGTTTCCATCCCAGCTTGGCACAGGGAATTCTTTTGAAACCTTGAATTTCCACAAGATGGTGAAGCAATTTGCTATTCAGCCACATGCATAATGAGACTTGCTGAAAGTCAGAGCTTTTTTCTACTCAGAGAAGCAAGCATGTCCCAGATGTCCTTTCTCTCCCTGCCTTTGGACTTGGCCCTTGCATTTCCAGTAGGTGTGGAGGGCTTCCTGTGGATGGGGAGAGCTGGCTGCTTGAATGGAGGAGAGGGGTCACCCAGGTGGCTGCCTCCAGGAGAACAGTGTCACTGCTGCTGTGGAAGGGGCAGAGAGCTTGCTGCTTGTCCGAGGGGTGAGGTACTGGGGAGCAAAGGTGCAGGTTCTTCTCTGGTGTGGTGATCCTGTGCATAATCCCTTCTCACCGTGGTGAGTTCTGATTAGCAGCAGGGAAGATTTTCTCCAGCATTATTACTATTTCCTCTGCATTTCTGCGTGTGCGGCATCCGTTCTGTTTTGTAGCCTGGCATATTACATGGAAAACTGCAAATACTGTGTTGAAATTACTTAGCTAGCTACAACAATATGTGAAATGCCTGTCAAAAGATACGTGATGAGAGATGGGAGGAGCAGGCTTGAATGCTGAATTTTCTCACAACTACCACTGATTTAAGGAAAGCATGGTGTTTCTGACAAAAAGCAGAACGAGGAAGAGGATGTACAGCTTTGAGCTGATGCAGCTTTTGCATTAGAAGTATATAAAATACTATCGATATGCAAGACTTCATATTCTCTGTTTGATGTGTATGAAGCCAATAGAAAATGTGTGTGCAAGATAAAACAAACTGAAGCAATCTTCTGACCCAATGGCATACAGGTTGCTGTATGCAACTCAGATATTATTTCAGTATGCAACCACTTTGATCAACCCCTAGAATATCTATTTTCAAAGGAATCATATGGGTTCATGTATTGATTTGTCACCTATGGTTGAATATTTCTCATACAGAATGTTTAAAATGACACATGTTTAAAATTAGACTTGGCAGAGCAATTTGCCTAGAGATTATTCTTGTGAAGTATTGATTCACAGCACTGCTGTGAGCTGGATTACTGTCCAAATTGGAAAAGCCAGTCGTAGAGAGGTCTTTATCCTTTAATAACAATTAGCTCCTTTCTTAGAGGGACACAGCTGACTGAAGCAAAGGAAAGCTGCAAAATGTCGGGCAACTGAGGAAGCTAAGGCCTTCTCTTCAGGGATGTGGACTGCTGGGGAGGAGAAAGAAAAAGAAGAAAAGCGCCAAAAAAGATGGTTTTCTGGAGCTGGAAACTAGACACTCTGATGCTGTTTGTGTTACTAATAGTTAGATGCTCTGAGGAACTGAATCGGACTCGCCTCTCTCTTCTCGGGCTCTTACCCAGCAGCTGCCTGATTGATCAGAAAAACCTAACAGCAGATGTGCTGCCTGCGGTCCATTTAGCCTTGAAACATTTATACAAGCATAGATGGATGTTGAAGAACTATGAACTCCAGATATCATTCCATGACACGCAGGTAAATGGATGTAGGTGTAGAGCTGTGCAGTGTTTGAGCCTCCTCTGTGAGCACACTTGAGAATGCTTGTGACTGAATTCCCTCCTGGCAAGCCCTGCTCTGCTGAAATGCGACTGTGACTGTCCACCAAAGTTTGGGCTCCTGGGTGGATGCCTGTCTGTGATGTGGATCTTGCAGTGCAATTGTGCCCTACTGGTGCTAGAAGCAGGAATAAAGGGTGTGTGACTTCAGGGGTCTGGCAAACACCTATGGCTCTTGAGGAGTGTCTGAGGTGCCCAGAAAGTGACCCCCAAATCCATGGCTTGCCAAGTCGCTCTGTTCTTCTGCACTGTGTCCTGCATATTGCTCTTCCAGCTTTCCACAGTGGCAGCTTTATAGATCACTGCCTGTCTCTTCCTGCTTCTGCGTGAGCAGGAGAGGAGCCTGTGCTGTGCTGTCAGAGCAGGGTAATGGTGTAGAGCTTTGCTTGCCAGTTTAAGGAAAAATTAAAGGCTGATCTGAAAGGTGAGGGTTCTGAGAAGCTGGATATAAACAGCATTGAGATGATAGCTGTTTTTGTAATAATTTCAAATTTGAGAGAAGCTTCTTCTGGAATTGAGATATCTCTTCATCTTCTGTACAGAAATTAAGGCAATCTGTTTCCAAAACCTGTCTTTTAGTCTGGCCAAAAGAATTGTGACAAAATTAAGAGGAGGAGCTCACATATCTGGGACCGTAAACATATTCTTAGGGAGATTGTCAATGATAGGAATTTCTGTTTCCCACATCAGAGGCATGTGGTGGGGCAGATGCCCTCAGACTGATACAGACTTACAGGCTGCTTAATATTTTGAAGTTGCAAAGTAGAGTGTCTCAACATATTTGCTTATCTATAAATCTTTAAACATGGAATGTACTGTTATGATGAAGTTATTAAAATTTGACATTATTACACCAATAACAGTTGTGCTGCATTATATAATGGCAAGAAGGTATTATATGTCTTCTTTTGAAACTCTAGAAAATTAGCCAAGGGAGAAATTAGAATGTAATTTTAATAGTGTATTTGGTTCATAAGCACTTATGTATAATTTTTGAAGTGCTTAACATATAACAAACATGATCCCATATGCTATAAAATTACTGGAGGATTGCCTCCATGTTTAATAATGGAACACAAATGCATCAACTGCATGCACTCATTAAGAAAATATCTGTCTTGTAAATTACTTTTGATACAATTCACTGTTTTATTTATTTGTCTGTATGTTCCTATTGGAAATGTAATTATAGATATACAGTCCTGAAAAATGTGTATGTCTTCGTTTCTCATGTAAAAAGAGTAACATTTCCGTTACATTTCAGCTAAAGTAGGTGGAACGTGTGGATATGAGTTTAAGTGGACAGCAATTAAAACCTACTGTTATTTGCTCAGATTCAGTGTTTCATTTGGGCTATGGGCAGCTTTGTGGAGGTGGATGTTTATTTGCTAATTGTGTTTACACAGTCTCCAGTTCTAGGAGCAACTCCAAAATATTTTTCCCTGCATAAATATTCAGTGGATTTGAATTGCAGAACTTCAGCTCTGTTGCACTGACCTCTCAATCTGAATTAAAATATCGAAGTAATCTATAATTATCTTTTTGAAATAACTCCTGACAAAAGACATGTCATGGTGACTTGTAAAACATTAACAGAATGGGGATCCTTAAAATTTCTGATTTTTCTCCCTGATTCTGAGAGTAGAGTACACACTCTTGAGTTTTAAGTACTGATTACAGATGCTGCAGAGGTCCTTGTATTTAATTGTTTCTGAGGGACAGTATGAATGCAAGAGAGCTGATTCTGTTTTTTTAATGTGGTGAGCCTAGACTTGCCGTATGTGACCTTATACAACCTTTGAATTATTTTCCTTTCAAGTAGAATATACGGATACTTGTCTCTTTGGAGGCAAGATCTGTCATGAGGGGCACAGATAATTGACTTTTTGGCGTCGTTCACTAGGAAGAGAGAAAAGTTACATCTAAATGTACTTGTGTTGCTTTTGCTCAATTGAAAAAAAAGGAAAGAAATCATGACTCCCAATATATGGTGATACACAGGGCTTGAAAACAGTGTTGTAGCTTCTTCATTCATGAGCAAAGGGAGGAGAGCTGTGCTCTGCCTTTAGCCCCTGAAGTTTTGAACATTCTCTGCTGCCCATGAGGGAGCACTGCCCTGCCCCAAGGTAGGGTGTTTTGTGCAGGATGTTCAGTCTTTGGCTTTGCTACTGTGTTTTTTTAATCTAATTAAGCTGTCTGTGACCTACTGCAGAATGTGAGTAATCAAGAGGCAAGGGGAGCATTCTTGCAAGAGCTGTCTGAATTCTTTGTATTAAATGAAGGTGTTTCATCAGGAGCCTTTGGGAAACTTTTTTCAGCAGAGTGCTTTATAACCTGGTGGCTTTGACACTGAGCTGAGAATGGAATGCTCTCTTTGACTGATGTCTCTCAGGTCTCCCGTGATTAAATGTGCATTTCCTAATTACTGTGTTGTCAATTCCTTTTAATTGTGACTCCCTTGAAAACTCATGACTTAGCACTTCCACGTAAAAAAGAAAGCCTAAATATTCACTAAGAATGAAAAGCAGGCAACTGAAAATTATCTTGTAGTTCGGTAAATGTCTGCTTATCCTTCAAATGGTACATCTGTGTCTGCAATGTTTATTTATCTATACCAGAAGGACAGTGCTAACAGGACTGATGTATCTCTATTCCAGCCACCCCAAGCAGTGACAGCTTGGGGAGGTGTGTTTACCTGCCTCTGACCAAAGGAGGGCTAAACCTGGGTTGTGTGGAGAGCTCAAATCCATGAAATGTTGGACAAAGGACGTGGGAAGGCAGAAAAGCTGCCTTCTGTGCATTTGTGAATCCAGCCATGGACCAGCTTTTTAGTGCAGTAGGGGAAATTATGCCCTTGAGATTTTCACCCATGGGGCTGGGCAGCCAGGTATAATTGAGCTGTCTGAGTATCACTTTATTTCTGTCTTTCACCGTATGGCTGACATCTGGAGTCTCTCCTTTTATGCTGTCCTCAGGGTGATCAGGCTGGTACATTCTTACAGGCTTAAGCAAGTCTAAAAATAGTTCTACTGTTGTGTAAAGAACAATATGTTGGTTCTTCAAAGTTATTTTTCTATTCCTACCGAGTTTTCTGAGTTAGTAGCCAGTTAAAGGGATGTGAAGCCAGGGCTTTATTAGCAATGGTGTTAACAAGAAAGGTTTACGTGCTGTAATTAGGGCATGGCCTGAGCAAACGAATAGACTTCACCACCGGGATTTTCTGTGTAGTGCTGATTTGCACTCAGGTTGCTGGTTGACACTGGGCTGAGTCTATCCTAATGTGTATCATTTCTGACAGGAATGCTACCACATATCCCAGTCTGAGCTGATTGTCTTTTCTTTGTTAGTAAACTGATTCCTTTGTAATGGAATGACACAATAAGATGATAGCTGTGTGTCAGCTTATTTAAAGGCGTATCTTTTCTTTCTTGTTAAACAAATGCAAAAAACCCCCAAAACACAAGCCCCTAAAGCCCAGTGGTGGAACAGTCACTGAAAGTGACATTGATAAGCAAATTATTTCTGAAGTGAAAATTTCAAGGCATGCTGGTTTTCTTATCCTACCTAAATAAGAAAAAAAATCTGCTTCAGGCTTGAGATGCAATGAACTGAAGCATTACACTGGTTTTAGATTGTACATGTAAATTAATTACTTGAAAGCATAGACATTTTGCAATGACATTAGGATATATCACCAGTATTGTTCTGTAAACAATACAGAACAGCTACTGGTTTCCATGTGTGCAACTCATTGCATACAATGTGTAACTCCACCTTGTGCATTCCTGCATTCTGGGATGCATTATGAAACAGTGTGCCAAGACAGGCATAGGAAACAAAAGCATCCTATTTTGTAGACTCGACAGTCTGGAAACTTCTGTAAGTTGGTGTCCTAGGACGTTATTAAAAGACCACTTGTACTCGGTAAGTCAGTTCTTGACATCTAACATTCACATGAACAAGATATTCTATTTTGCCTCTCTGAGAATGCAGTTTCTCAGTACAACATTGTAGGCATGAAAATTGTGAACCATAATATACTTATCAAAATGCTAATTTTAGCTTTCCTTAACTGTCTTATCACTATCCCTATTATTGGAACCATCTAACTGAAAACAGGAAGAAAAGTGTTTTGTTGTCTATATTTTTCAACCCAAAAAAGTCTTAATTATGATTCCTGGCAATATCTCTTTGTTTTCTAAATCATATATTTAAGAAAAAATTATTGTCAGTCTGGCTAAATTCCTTACAAACAGACCTTTTGAACTGTCTTGAAAGGTCTCCACTTTCAGTTTTATTCTAATGTTTCACTTTCCAGTGCAGCAGGGGTTCAGGGTTGTACAAAGGGTGCACAGTCACCTTATGTTAACCCTTTCTAAATGTTATTTGAGCTGCTTCTCATATAGCAGAAAGAAATAAACAAAAGTAGTTTTCCTTAACTTTTGTCCCCAAAAGACTCAGTTTTTATACACTGATGTAATTCTGTCTTTTTACTCTATCTTCTTAGTGTCACCTTTCATTTGTTTCAGGCCTTTGAAACTGCTGTGTTTGATGCACCTTACCCATATGAGTGCTGTACATGCAGACATCTGGTGTGAGAAAAATTATTTGGACTTGGCATTTTTATTTTCCTGTTACTGCTTCTGAGCCATAAGGAATTAGAGCAGAGGAGCTGGTTGATGAATCCAATGAGGGCTGACAGAGCCAGGAGAGGGGTTTGGTGCTGTGAAGCTAGGGATGTTCCCAGGCATGTCCAGGCCAGAAGGGCTCTGGGCTTCATCTGACTTGGGTTTGGAAATGTGGGCTGGGGATATCTCCCTTCAGCGAGTCTGCCAGGGTTCATGTGCCATCAAAGTGTTGGCACTTCAATGGGGAAAAATTATTCTAACCTGTTTTAGGTGAATATTTTTAAGATAAAAAGAATTGTATACTAGAGAAAGCCTATTTTTTTTGTTGAAGTATAAAGGGAGCCTCAGCTGGCTCGTGTAGATGCAGATGTCTCCTAGGTGGAGGTCTGTTTAATGTCAGCTAGAGACTACCTTAGGTGTGTGGGGGATTTTAATGTGAAACCCTGTAGTAACAATGCATTTCCATCACCTCTGGCTCTCTGTGCGTTTCAGCAGATGCTCCAGACAGCTCGCTTCCCACCTTCCCCACTTCATCCTTATTGGTTACAAAATACTCTTCTTTGGTCTCTCATGTCCAGGAAAGCTGGAAACCAGGCCAGCAGTGCCCTGTGGTGTGTGGGGAAGCAGGGTGGTGGCAGCACAGTGGCCAGGAGTGCACCCCAGGAAGCTCTTCTGTGCCAACCTGTGGACACCCAGGCTGTCCCTCACCTGAGCTGAGGATGGGCTCCTGCTGCCACGTGCTGTGGGGCTGTGCCTGGGGACAGCCTCACCAATTGAAGCATTGTCATGGATGAAATGTTACGGTGCTGGGGCAACCTGCTCACTGGTCTTGCTTTTAGTTCCTGCGTAAGGAGAAAATTGTAAGGAGAACTATTCATGCAGAGCACAGTTTCTTTCAAGATTACAAACAGTGTGAAACCACATTACTGTCGCCATGCCTTAATTTCAAAAATCAAGGAAGGATAGTTTAGATAGTCTTGACATAGTTTTTGAAATTGCATGCACTTGTATTTTCCTTTCAAAATTAGTTTCAGTTGAGATAGCCGTGTTTTTCTCTATATTCCACATCAAATTAAAAATTTAAAAAATCAAAATTTGAATTATGGTTTTTATGAAGAATAAACATTCCCATCAATGAAAAATGAATTATTTTCAGAATTCTCTTTCATGGAGAAATCCAATGTTTGGGATTTTCTATTCCTAATAACATGAAAACCACTTGCAAAACTTCACAAATCACTTGATCCTGTTCTGCACCTCCCTGCTTACATCTCCACATGGACATTTTCCTTCTGTGAAATTCTACACATACATGTTTTCTGATCTTTATTGTGAAAGTAAACAAATTTCATAAAAGTAAGTAAATTTCATAAAATGCCTCTTTTTGAATTTGAAAATAAAAAGGGAGATCCCTCAGAACAATCAGATTCTGGAGAAGTTAGTGCATCTAAGTATGCTTTGTTTAGGGCAACTTAAAGGTTTTAGGCTGGTGTATTATGTTTGAATGGATCCAGGTCTCTGGTGAATACTGTTGCTTTTGGAGCAATTTGATTGGCTTTGATTTGCCACTTGTGCAGTCAGTCTCTAAAGAAATACCATCAGTGATGTCTCCACTCTGCTGTCATTCTCAGACACATCTTGCAATTTCCTTAGCTTTCACTGTAAAGCCGTGATTAAACAATGCAGGGGCTGTGTGAAGGCAAAGAATTAAAAACCCCTGCAAAGCCCGTTGTTAAGTTCTGGATCATTTGTAGCTTGGCTAAAGAGTGGCAGCCTCACAAACTGCTCAGAGTATGGTGACCTGCTGGACAACTAGTACAGGAGAAGTAAACAAGGGTTTGTTTCAAAGTAGGAGGTGGCAAGACCATTTGGCTGATTTGAGTAGTTCCACTGAAGGATTAGACATTTTGGCTTTGCATCACAGTTAAACTTTCTTCTTTTTTTTTTTTTTTGCATAAATAGTCTTTAAAACTCAAAATGTCTTTTTGGTACCATCTATTCACTTCTCTGATACCAACTGATACCATACACCAGGAGAAACATTTTCTTGCTTGATGGAGATGCACAGTAAATATTTTATACATAGAGAAGTAATCTGGAATTTTTTTTTACAAAGGAATGTAGCACTGTTCTCTGAGGGGGTTCATACCCATTTTTTCTAGTTACTCTCCAGACTTTCTATGTCCATCAGGGTCAAAGTACTCAGTCCTGCTGCCCATTTCCTCCATTTGTGGCTCTTACCCTCGTTTCCCACTGCTGGGGTCCTTTTGCTCCCAGTTAGGATATTCTCTGTAATGGCTCACATCACTGCTGCTCTGGAGCTTCTCTCTCCTGCCATGACCACTGTCTTTGGATGCTCTGTGATTTCTCATCTGCCCACAGTAAGGAAGGAGGCAGGGATCCAAGAGAAAGGAGTCATCAACAGGAGGCCAATGAAATGTTGTGAAGGAGAAGTGGGCGTTTCACAGGATTTTAAAACAAGATGGATCAGGAAAAATGTCACCCCGATGTCTTACGCACAACTTCCAAGCACAGGAATCCTTCAGGAGTGCATGGCTTAATATCAGCTAAACCACAAGAAGTTGAGATACAAATGTGATCAGAGTGCTGTATTTTAAGAAGTGGTGCTTGAAGCTGTAGTGAGGGATGTTAACTCCAGAGGTATTTAGCAACAGGAAGAAGAGAGAAATGAATTTTTATTCACAATTTTGTTAGGAATTTGCTTCTTGTTGCTGAGTGGATCCAGTATTGCCACAGTACTTTACCAAGTGTATTTAATAGATTTCAGGCTGGAATGGAAGATTTTCTGAAAATTATGTTAAAGGCATTATTTAAGGAAAATCATGAGGTTTTTCTGATTATTTTCTATTTTCTATTATTAGTTTTGTGATTAAATTATCTCCAAATATTTGTTTATTTTTATTATGAAGGCAGGGACATTGAATTGCATTAACTGTTTTGTTCCAAATGATGTCCTTATTCTGAAAAAGAAAACTAATGGAAACATGGATTCCTTGATATATAAGAAAACTCACATGAAGCTCTGACAGACAGCTGGAATTGATTTATAATATTTGTGTTATATGTATTAAGTTATTTAAACCTTACTGATCAAAGCAGTCATGTAGGTGCTTGTATAACAATGGAAAAATACTCTTGATCCAATTCTCATTTACACAAAGGACAGTTTTACTGAAACTGACAAGGTAAAGGTGCCTTAAAAAGATCTGATCTTTAAGTCTGCATAGACCGAAACCATAGCCAAAGTGATTGACTTCAGTGTAAGCTTCTCTCCCCAAAACCTGAAAGCCACTATTAATAAAGTAAGACATATAACTTGTGGGGTGGGTAGAAATGCAGTGGGAGGATAAAAAAGTTGTGAGGGTTGTTTCTCTTAACTTTAGTGTGCTGGTAGCTGCAATCAAAGTGGTGCTATAACACAGGCATGCTTTAGAGCCAGGTGATGTGCCAGGTTTTATCCCTGGGACTAAGATCTAGTTATTAAGAGGTCATACAAAGAATTTTCTATATGGCAAATCATGGGAGGAACTGGTAGAAATACCAGAAAGCCTCTCCTTTGTAGCACAGCCTACATACCAAACAGCAGAGGAAACCCGATGACTGAAATGAAAAGAAGCCATGTTGGCCTTGAAATGGATGCTTGCATATCGATATTGGTACATCAGCAATATTTTTAACCTTGGCAGTGATTGTGCTGGTGGTAGAAGTCTTAGGAGATGATTATAACAAGAACTTCTTCTTGCCTAGTTTTTGTTGTTACTTTTGGCCATCCTAACTGGGTCAAAAACCTAGCAGTAGATTAATTTACAAAATATGGTAATCTTGACTTCATTAACCTTCCATGGACCAGTTACTCTATCCATCAAGAGATTCCTACCGCAGATTCAGAACTGTAATTTATCTTTTTGAAAGATGTGCAATTTTTACTCAGTCATCCAAGGGTGAAGAGAATTTGCTGCATTTTTTTGCAAAGCTGTACCAATAGGCAATTTCACATGTTATTTCTGATTAAACTTTGCTGATTTTGTATTTCAGTTGTAATATATAATGGCCTCTGTTAGATTTAAGATCACACTGTGATCTCTGTATATTGATTGTGGATCATGATAATCTCACCACTTTCTATTGGTTGTGATAAACAGAGGACATGTTTTTATTTTCTTGTTGCAAGGAAGAATTTTCAGGAGTTACACCATTCATCAAATTAGCTTTCTGGAGAGAGAACAGAAGAGTACCACTATTCTCCATTCCTCTATTTGACTCCTACTTTACCCTCACATTGTAGAAGCATGGCTCCGAAAGCAGTTGGCTCTGCTGTTTCTACTGACTTGCGGAGGTTCAAAAGCAAAGAGATACAATACCTGATATAGGAAGAGCCCTATTTATTTAAAAATTGCATATGGAGGTAAAAGTGTCCCTAGAAATTTTGCCGTGTCCTTGAGTTGTCAGCACACTCTTGCTTTTCTGTCTTCGCATAATGCTGAGATACAGGCTGTATCACAAAATACTGTACCCATAAAATATAAGGAGTTTAGACTATAATTACTTCAACCTGAATATTCTTGATAGACAGAACCACAGCATGACCTTCTCTGCTTAAAAAAAGTTTGAAACCCATCCCCTTGATGGCAAAAACTTGGCATGTGAAATGGAGGATATTTTAACATTTTTCAGTGTTTCGCATATTGTTGCAAGATTGTTAATCTTTATTTACAGAACATTGCATATATAAATATGCATTTCTGTCAGTAGAAACCATATGACAGATGTTTTGTCCTTTGACTTTGTTTACCTAGGAAGCCTGTATGTGTAAATATGTGTAGCTATGTAGTACTAAAGGAAAAGTTGTGGGACTGTGGCTAGTTACAAATACAAAATCCAAATGACCGTTCTCTTGCTTCGTGTTTCAGCTGTCCTGTATGGGAGCTCTTTTGAGTTATAGACAATTCTTTCAGTCTCTGTAAGAAAACTGCTAATAATGTGGTATTTCTAAATAATGTGGTATATCTAATTGTGGTATTTCTAAAGCTCCTATTCATAAAATCATGGAATCATAGAATTGTTTGGGTTGGAAGGGACCTTAAAGATCATCTAGTTCTAACCCCCCTGCCATGGGCAGGAACACTTTTCCCTAGATTCAGAGCCCCATCCAACCTGGTCTTGAACAATTCCAGGGGCAGGGCATCCACAACCTCTCTAAGCAACCTTTTCCAGTGGCTCACCACCCTGATAGTAAAGAATTTCTTCCTGGTATCGAATCTAAATCTGCTCTCTCCTTTGCCTTAAGACCATTCTCCTTGTTCCCATTGCTTTTTATTTGAACTTAACTTGTGGAGTTTTCTGCCTTGATTATTATTGAGAGTGCTTTCATTTGTAGTTTTATATGACTGCTTCTAATTTGGTCTTACAGAGTTCCCTTCTTAACACCTGATCCGTAATCAGGATGCATATACAGATAAGGCCCATCAAAGCTGAGCTGAACTGAGAAGTGATGATGGATGCAAAGTTGATGTCTGATTCATCACACCTATTTTTAGATATGTGTGTCTCAGTTGGTCGGCCTTTACTGTCAAGAGATTTAGATGTCTGCTTTTGGATGCAATGAATCCTGTACTGTAGCAGTCTGCTTCTTTCCACTGTCTGTACTAACCCATAATATGTAGCATAACTCTAAGTTTGGTCAAATGAATCACACCATGCATCTGACCATTAGAAAGGGATTTGTTGTTTGTGCTGTTCAGGTACATGATGATCATTACCTTGTTGACCAGCTGCACTGCAAAACTCAGCATTTACAGTTTTTTTACTCCTTCCTATTCATCAACCAATCTCCTCTTCATCTAGGAAATACCTTCAAGTCTGCAGCCTAATGGGATGCCTGGATACTGCCTAGGTTTTTACATTTTTTTACATCCATTAAGCATCTGAGAAGTAAACCCACTAATGGCAACCTATCTTTGTGCCTCAGGGACTGTTACCTCCCAGCAGCTCCCTGTGTTACCTAATACGTGTAATACTCTTTACTTCCACTGTAGAATTCACATTTATCTAATTTTCTGCTTCCAGTGCTTCTTCTAGAAGTGTGTTCGGACTGCTTTTGTTATTGATATTTTAATTTTTCAGGATGCTTTTGCTAGTAAATGATTTTGCATCTTTGAAAATTTAATCCTTTTTGTTATTTTCCAAACACATATCTAAACCAAGTTCCTTGCTATTATTTCCTTGCCTTCATTAGTATTCTCAGTAGCACCTAGCTTAACAGCATCAGCAAATTTTCAGCAAATTAACCAGTTGTTTATGTCTTCAATATAAAAATTAAAATGTTAAACAGGACTGTTCCAACACTGATCCTCTGGCAGTCTAATCATAGTCACTTTTCCCAAACTTAGCAATTTGTCGTTTATCATCACTGTGGTACTTCATCCATAGTTCAGACTGTCTTACCACACATATATAATCATACGTAATTAATTTGGTAATATAACATAAAATTATATGCTAAATTTCAAATATTCCAAGTGAGTTCAAGCTTAGTTTTCAATTAAAATTTCCACTCAGTGGGCAGATGCATCACAAAAGCAAATACATTAAAATCAAAGTGCAATGCATAATGAATGAACTGGAAAATCGTGGATACAATGTTATACACTTATATTAGATAAATCAGTGATACATCTGTATATGAGCTGTACTCCATCATAAATATGAATACAGCTCCAATAGGAGGGATTCCTAGTCAAAGGCCTGCAGATGCCTTTGCACAGCTGGGATTTGATTTGAAAGAGGAGGTCAATCCCAGGTATCACGTTTCAGGAGACTTACTCAATTCCCCTAAAGAAAAAACCCCAAGTTTTCTTTTACTTTTGCATTTTACTTGAATGAAATACTTCTTGGCCCAGATATCACAAGCAGAAACTCATGACAGTAGTTTCTGGCTTTACTGGGATGTCTGCATAGGTTCTTGGTATTGCTTGTGTTACTTGAGTGTCAGTCCACTTCTTGCATTGACAAATGCATAATGCACAGGTGGGTCACACCCAGATAGTTCTTTCATGTACCAGTTCCTCTAATTTGTTTGAACTGATATATAAAATGGTTGTTTCCATCATTATTTCACGTAAAGGTTGCCCCAAATCATCCTTCACTTCTTCTGAAGCTGGCTCCTTTGGTGCATAAGGAAATGTGGGAAGACACTGGGTCCTTGAAATGAAGCTGATGTCTTGGACATGTTCCATAGCACACAAGAAAAAAAAAAAAAGCAAGTAAGAGAGAGCTCTGAAGTGAGTACTGGGGGCGGTGAGGAATGTAGTGTGATGAATGGTCAGGAGGCCACTCTAATGCTTTCATTTAAAAATAGACATGCAGCCTCTTGTGTGGTTACAGAGTAAAACTTGAAAAGGTAATAGAAGAACATTCCAAAATCCAAAGGCAAATAAGCAGTAAGCATTATGATGATAGGTTCAGTTCCATGTCATATTGGAGCTTGACTCATGACCTTTCGACATCCGTAATGGATGGTATTAGCAAAATAGGGAAGAGGTTCGTAATGTATAGCACTCAAGTAAGGACCATAGTGCCTGTCAACTCTTTTGCAGTGAAATTTAATTTCCTGCCTTTTTGTCCTTTACAAAGTAGAGATTTCCTTTTTATTGTTCCATTTGACTTTGAAGAAATATACCCTGTTAACAACTTCATGCTTATGAATGTGGTTTATCTATCTGAAACTTTATTTTGGTTTTCTTCTTTATAATGGTAAGATGTGTATTTCTTAAGAAGCTTTTAAATTTACCTCCAGTAACTGCAACTCATGTAGGTCTGATTGTGTTAAAACAGAAATATTAATTGAAATTGTGTGTAGAACAGAGCAAGTATTTCTTAAAGAATGAAGCTGGTCAGAGTCCTCAAAATTTCTGAAAACAGAAATGTAGTGTAACAATATGTTATATTTTAACTGAACTTTGTGGGTCACTAAAAATACAGAGACAGATCCTTAAATAGAAAAAAAAAGTACTATTTTTCAATTCTAAAGCATGCCACTCTAGAGCCTAGCCCTCTAACTAAATACATCCCTCCAAAAGACTGGGCAGTGTCCTTCAGAGATCTACCAGCACTGGAGCTGATTTTGTGTAATTCCTCTATTATATTATGGACCTGGAGGATGGGATGGAGTGCACCCTTCTCAAGTTTGTAAGTGACACTGGACTGCAGGAGTGGTTAATGAGTGGAGACAGAGGGAACTCAGCAAGGTTGGGTTGAAAGGGCTCTTGGGTGTAAGACATTGCCATAATGACGTGAGTCCAGCAGAGGGTTACCAAGATACTTCAGTGGTTTGGAGCACATGACATACAAAATGTGGTTCAAAATTTAGTTTTGAAATACTGTATGTAAGGGAAGGCAAAGCAGATGGTATTTGGTGACTCACCAGTAGGAAGGTAAAGTGCAACTACCATACTGAGATAGCAGCTCTTCATCTCATGGGCGGCTTGTCCCACTCTCATGTCTGTTGAAGGGATGGCACAGAAGGGCACAAGCAGCTCAGGATGTTTCTGGAGGGCATTGTTGATAACTTCCAAACAACGTAAGTGATCAAGGAGCTCACAAGCTGATGAAGTAGGGGCTTGTGGGGGTGGACTGAAAGCTGTCTGAACTGGCAGGCTCAAAGTGAAGTGATCAGCAGCACAAAGACTAGCCGGAGATCAGACCCTAGTGGTGTACCCCAGGCAGCATTACAGGGTCCAGCACTGCTTAACCTTTTCATTAGTGATCAGGATGATGGGGCAGACTGTACCTCAGCAAGTTTGCAGATGTGACAAATCTGGAAGACATGCTGATAAACCAGGTGCATGTGACTTGATGTAGGGAGGGACTTGAATGGGCTGGAGAAGTGAACCTTACGAAGTTCAGCAGGGGGAAGGGCAAAGTCCTTCTCACAGGGAGCAGTAACATGTGTCACCAGTATGCACGAGGGCTGACCAGCTGGAAAGCAGCTTTCCAGAGAAGGCCTTAAAGGTCCTGGTGGACAGCAAGCTGACCAAGAACCAGCAATGTGCCTTCAGCACAGGAGGCCAACAGCCTCCTGGTCTGGCTGCATTAGGAAGAATGCTAGTAACAGGTCAAGGGAGGTGATCTTTCTTGTCTACTCAGCATTTGTGAGGCCACGTCTGGGGTGCCAGTTCCAGCACCCTGATAAAACAGGGATATGAACTTACTGGAGCAAGTCTACAAGGATTTCTCATATGTGGAGAGGCTGAGAGAGCTGGGATTATTTAGCCTGAAGAAGAGAAGGGTCAAGGGAAAGCTTATTGATATTTATAAATGTCCAATGGCAGGGTGTAAAGAAGAAACATTTAGACTTCTCATTCATGCCCGTTGAGAAGACTAGAGGCAATGGACATAAAATGAAACACAGAAAATTCTATCTAAATGGAAGAATTTATTTATTTTTTTACTTTACTGTGAGAGTGCTTGCACACTGGAACACTGTTCAGAGATGTTGTATAGTCTCCATCCTTGGACATCTTAAAACACAACTGGACACAGTCCTGGACAACTTAGTTTTTCTGACCCTGCTTTGAGCAAGGAGGTTGAATGAGATGATTCCCCATTTATCCCTTTCAGACTATCCGTTCTGTGGTCTGTGATTGTCCAGCAAGATGACCTAACTTGAGCCTGAGTGGGAAGCACTGAAGGAGTTTCAGGAATATCTGAAATACTGGCAGACTGATAATCTCCTGCTTTGTCTGTGGTGAAAACCTCTGTGTAAGAACTAAGTATGAGGTTACTAGATTTACTATTTAATAGGAAAGTTCAAAGATAATTAAAATTGCTAAAGATTGAATAGTGTATTTTACAATGTTAAAGAGTCCAAATTACGCATGTTACTCAACTCCCTTTTCAGCTTGAAATTTGCAAAGTCTTAGTAGTGTGAAATAGTAGAGCTTAAAAAAAACCAACATCTAAACAGATGGCAAGACAAGGGAGAAAAGTGCATAGTGAAATGAAGACCAGGAGGGACATCACATTTTTATAATCCATATATAACTTGAATTCTGCAAGAACAGTAGAAATTAAAATGGTTTGATGCTAATCAGTTATGAGCAAACATGCATTTTGCTATTAATATTTTGCAAAAGCATGAGGAAATGAATGAATGAATTGCTCTTGCACTTGGTGTTGCAAGTCATTTGGCAGATAAATCACAGAATCACAAAATTGTTAGGGTTGGAAGGGACCTCTGGAGATCATGTAGTCCAGCCCTCCCTACCAAGGTGGGGTCACCTGGAGTAGGTCACACAGGAATGTGTCCAGATGGGTTCTGAATGTCTCTGGAAAGGGAAACTCCATGACCTCACTGGGCAGCCTGTTCCAGTGCTCTGGCCACCTTTCCTCACATTGAGGTGGAACCTTATTGTGATTTGGTTTCTGGCCATTGCTCCTCGTTCTGTCACTGAAAACAGTCTGGCACCATCGTCTTGAGATACTTACACACATCAATGGGATGTCCTCTTCAGTCTTTTCTCCTCCAGACTAAACAGGCTCAGCTCCTGCAGTCTCTCCTCACAACAGAGATGCTCCAGACCCCTTGTCGTCTTTGTGGCCTCTGCTGGACCCTCCCCAGTAGCTCCTTGTCTCTGTTGTATTGAGGAGTGCACAACAGGTCATAGCAGTCCAGATGTGCCTCACTAGGGCCAAATGAGGGGCAGATCACCTCTCTCCACCTGCTGGCTACACTCTTCCCAATGCACCCCAGGATCCCACTGGCCCTCCTGGCCACAAAGACACTGCCAGCTCATGGTCAATCTGTCATCTACTGAGACTCCCAGGTCCTTCTCCACAGAGCTGCTCTCCAGTAGTTCAGGCCTAAGCCTGTGCTGGGACTTGGGGTTTTTCGTCCCCTGGTGCAGGACCCTAAGCCTGCCCTTGTTGAACCTCATTAGGTTTCTCTCTGCCCAGTTCTTAAGCTTATCAAGGTCCTGCTGAATGGCAGCACAGTCCTCAGGTATGTCAGCCACTCCTCCATATTATCAGCAAACTTGCTGATGATCCCTTGCATTCTTTCCCCTTGTCCAGGTCGTTGATANAAACAGTCTGGCACCATCGTCTTGAGATACTTACACACATCAATGGGATGTCCTCTTCAGTCTTTTCTCCTCCAGACTAAACAGGCTCAGCTCCTGCAGTCTCTCCTCACAACAGAGATGCTCCAGACCCCTTGTCGTCTTTGTGGCCTCTGCTGGACCCTCCCCAGTAGCTCCTTGTCTTTGTTGTATTGAGGAGTGCATAACAGGTCATAGCAGTCCAAATGTGCCTCACTAGGGCCAAATGAGGGGCAGATCACCTCTCTCCACCTGCTGGCTACACTCTTCCCAATGCACCCCAGGACCCCACTGGCCCTCCTGGCCACAAAGACACTGCCAGCTCATGGTCAATCTGTCATCTACTGAGACTCCCAGGTCCTTCTCCACAGAGCTGCTCTCCAGTAGTTCAGGCCTAAGCCTGTGCTGGGACTTGGGGTTTTTCCTCCCCTGGTGCAGGACCCTAAGCCTGCCCTTGTTGAAACTCATTAGGTTTCTCTCTGCCCAGGTTTTAAGCTTATCAAGGTCCTGCTGAATGGCAGCACAGTCCTCAGGTATGTCAGCCACTCCTCCATATTATCAGCAAACTTGCTGATGATCCCTTGCATTCTTTCCCCTTGTCCAGGTCGTTGATAAATAAGTTGAATAAGACTGGACCCAGTAACAAACTTGGGGAACACCACTTACTACAGGCCTCCAGCTGGATTCTAATCCTCTGGTCACAACCCTCTTAGCTCTGCCATTCAATCAGTTCTTGATCCACTTCACTGTTCATTCATCAAACCCACATTTCCTGAGCTTACCTACAAGGATTTTATGGGACAGTCTCAAAAGCCTTGCTGAAGTCCAGGTAGACAACACCCACCGCTCTCCCCTCATCAACCCATCCTGCTATGTCATGATACATGCTATCAGATTTGTCAAGGATGATTTCCCCTTGGTGAATCCATGCTGACTACTCCTGATTACCTTTTCTTCTACATGCTCACTGATGACCTCCAGAATGGCCTATTCCATCGCCTTTGCAGGAGTGGAGGTCAGGCTGACTTGCTGGTAATTTCACAGGTCTTCCCTCTTGCCCTGTTAAAGATGGGAGTAATACTGGCCTTTCTTCAGTCATTAGGCACCTCTCCCATTCTCCATGATTTTTCAAAGATGGTGGAGAACAGCAGAGTAATAACATCCATCAGCTCGCTTGGCACTCATGGGTGCATACCATCAGGTTTTATGGATTTATGCATTTTAAGTCTGCCTAGCCTAGTCTCTAACCCAGCCTTCTATGACCTGAGTGAAGTCTTCTTTTCTCTGACCTCCTCTTATCCCAGAGTTCTGGAACTCCTGAGAGCCATCCTCAGCAGTGAAGACTGAAGCAAAGAAGGCATTCAGTGTTTCCTCCTTCTCTGTGTCTTGCATTATCAGGACAACCATCTGAATCAGCAGCAGCCCCACATTTCCCCTAATCTTCCTTTTTCTCCTGATACATTTGTGAAGCACTTCTTGATGTCCTTGATGTCCTCTGCCAGACTTAATTCCAAATGGGCCTTGGCCTTTCTTGTCACATCCCTGCCTACTCTTAACGATTTTCCTATAGTCCTCCCATATGGCCTGTTCCTTTTTCCACATCTCATAAATTCCTTTTTTGTACTGAATACTGTTAATAACAGATGGATGGAAAGATCTCCCCAACAAAGAAAATGACATGAGAAGAGGTCTGTATTTCAGTATGGTGTTAATTCCTCAGCCTGCCAGAGAAGTAATTTTTTTGCTATTTTTTCAAGTCACTGAACATCTTAACATAACTGGAATCAGTCAGCAGTTGGGTTCATCTGTTATATTAAACCTGACTTAAATGTCAGTCTATATGTAAGATTAGCAACAGTGGTAAAATCACAGTTACAAGTCTCCAAATGTTTTTAGGGCAGAATTTGTAAGTTACATCAGGAACAAAAGGTGGAAAAATCTGTATTATTTGAAAATCAGGGCAAGAAAAATAAAATAATTGTTTATTATGAATAATAAAGAGTCTCCAGTCTGGAAGTCATGGTTGGTTTAAATCTGAAAGAATGACATTTCAATGCAAAGGGAGATAATTGTTACATAATTAATGTTTCTGGCAGTAACAGCAGTAGTAGGAGTAGTACTAGTAGTACTACTTCTAATAGTAGTGTCAGCAATAATATATTCTCATACAATGTGCAGTCCTGAGGAGAAGCAAGTGTCAAATTCCCCATGATCCTGAATCCATAAGAAGGATACTGTTCTCTTCCTCTGTACAGGGGAGCTCACAATACAGTCATGTGCCACTTTGCAAGTGGTGACCTCGGTAAATAGCCTTGGTGGCTTTCTCACAAGTCACAGAAGTTGCATCTGGCACTGGTGGTACCATCATCTGGTAGACTCTGAGGTGGGATCTGACACTCTTCTTCCTTGAAATACTTCAGGATGAGAACTTAGCAATGGCTTTGCACGAGAGGCCTGATAGGAGCCTATATGGGCAGTGTTTGGTGAGTGAGACAGGAGTGTATCAATGAGACAGAAACACAAAATCGTGTCAAGGAAATTCTGATAGTGTGACCAGAGCCTGGAAGCTGATAGATATGTCCTGTCCAGTGAATGATTGGTCTGAAAGAGAGTCTGTGGGAGCAGTGGCTGCTTAAGTTGTCTGTTGAAGACTCCACATGGAATGTGTCTGGTAGCTCACTCTGGTTGGTATCCTACAGCTTCAAGTTGCGAAAGGACTTCCATGGCTATTGAAGTGAATTGAGTAGTTTAAAGTAATACATTTTAAATCCTTCTGAAAGTCAGAAACAGGCAAACTTGGGGCCATAATCTGTGAACATCTCTGCTGGAACTTAAAAATATAAATGCAACATGTTCTTCCTACCTGACATCTGCACAGCAGTCCAGGATATGATCTGTAGGTTTGGGTTGATATTTTTTCCTCAGTGTTGGCTGGGGATGGAAGTTAGTTGAGTGCAATCACAATGAATTGGAAAAACAGTCTGGAAGAAACAGATACAATTCAATACAGACAAATGCAGAGTTCCAGCTTTGGCAGTACACAAAGTTAATAAACACTTTCCTTACTTGGCTGTAGGTCTTTGATGTGTGTGACTTAATTTGACAGTTTTCCTCAGCTGTTCATAAAGACGTAAATATATCTTTGTCCATTACTGACAAGGGAATGTTTATTTAACCAAAAAGATGATTAGGGAAGGTTTAGGACCATCAATTCTTTCTTCATCAGCTATCATGTATTGGCTATAACACATCCCTTAATCTTCATTCATATACATTGTTATTTATTTTACATTTATATAGGCAAGATCTCTTACCTTAAATTCATCAAAATATTTTAAGAAGTTGTCATTGGATAAGAAAGAGCTGTAACACATTCATTTAAATCAAAGTGTGCTTGAGAAATGGCTATATGAGGGACTTAGTATTTTATTCATTGCTTCACAATTCACTTCTGTTGCTTTTTCTCAGTTCTTCAATGTTGTACAGTTCATTCACTGAACATGTGTGCTTTCTCCTGTCTTACTATGCATGAATTCTCATATTAACATCTGGCACATTCTGCCAGATGTCACCAAGATTATTTTTTAGCTTCAGTGCTGGAGATACTGTCTCAGCTTCAGACACACAGGAGGTTTGTGATTGCTGTGCTGTTCTGTCCTGCTGCTTCTATATTCTCCATGCACAGGGTGATCTGTGGGGGAGCTGCCAAAAGAAGAGAAATGTCAGGAGTAGAAATGTACTTGCTGCATCACACAGAATAAACAACCCCACCTTCCCTCTCCTTTCTCCTTACGAAATAGCTCGGAAAAAGGTATTACCTCTGGAACAGACCCTTTAATGTGTAGAACTTAAAAGTATTAAATGTAGTGGGGGGTTTTTTTGTGTGTCAGGAGTAGTGAAACGTGGAAAGCTCTCAAATCAGTTCATTTCTAGATCATTAAGACCCCTCCATAGAAAGGGCCTACACTTTTACCAGCTTAGAGGGCGATCATCCTTTCTGTGCTTCCTCATGTTCCTGTCACCTCTGACAGCAACCCCTGCATTGTCACTCCGCTCATGACTCGACATCCTTACTTTTCACTGTATCTGCTTAATTGTTCTGTCTGGTTCCTGCATTCCTTCTCTACACTTTTCTTTCACACACAGTGCCATTTCATCTTGGCCCTGTAATTAGCCAAATGATAATCAATAAGGTACTATATTCTGTGCATAAAAATAATACCCGGAAATCAGCTTGCTGCTTAAACAGCCCCACTTCCCTGCAACAGCCTGCTGAATCAGTCACTTCAAACATTAATGGAAACATTGATTGCTGCACTATTCCTAAATGAAATACAAATTTACATACTTTATCTTCCCATGACAATGGTAGTCTGAAATTATATCTTTGAGTATACTTTATTTTACTGTAGTTTATTTTGGGCAAATGGCTTTCAGACATAGATCACACTGTTCGTCCAGCCAGCCTTGCTGTAAGGTAGAGTTATCAAGTATTAGAAGATACAGCCTCAGTAAAAAGGGAGGTGGAAGGAAACTGTTTTGGTGCAGGAGTGATCAGGTAGTGGTCTCCTAGCAGAGGATATTCCGACAAGACATTTTCACGCTTACCCCTCAGGAATATGTACACTTAATGTGATCCTTACACATAATCATCTGATTGAAATTACATGCAGAAGTAGCCTGTTCCCTGCATAGCAGACTGTGAAATGTTACTTCTTTGCTGCTAAAAGGGGATCCAGAGCTAACATTTGGCATAAAAATGCCAAGGGAAGTGACTGATCTTTCAATCAAAGGACACAGATAATTTTTGGCAGCAGGAGGCTGATTCTGGATGATCATATGTTAGAGTTACACTAGGAACTTAAAAATTACTAGTCAGCCAAATAAGCAAATAAATAAAGCAGATGTTGTTATGAAATCAACTTCAGGCACTTGACTTCAATTCTCTAAAATATGAGATAGATTTAAAAATAAACTGATGCCATTGTGAAAGGCTCATATGTGCCTTGGAGAAGAGAAGAAAATTGAGAAGGAACGTTTCTGTGTAATACCAGCAGAAAGTGGAATTATCACACAGAGGTAATCCTAGGAGCTACTGCACACATTTTACACAGCAGCAGTTCTGCAGGGATTCAAACAAACAAAAGTGGCATCACTGCTTTTGTGGTTAGTTTTCACATCAATGAAGATTTTTCTCAAGAAATTAAAGTGGCATCGTTGTTTAGAAGACTGTGTGACCTTTGACTGGTATAGTATTAAAGCATGTAGTCTAGCATCTGCAGATCTGATAAGGAAAAAGAAAAAGAGAATAGATACTTTGATGAATGCAGCATGGTGTCAGAAAGGACATAAAATATATACAACCTTAGACTTTGCAACCTCCACTTCAGTCTTCTTGGCAGATTTGGAAGGCTTAAATGTTTCCAAGCTCCCTGATTTGTGTGTATTTAATAGCACACTACTATCAGAAGGTTATCAAACCTTTTTTCTTGCCTTTGGAGTGATAAATTGGGGACAGAGGAATGGGAAAGCAAATGAATTGGTCTTAGTGCAATCTGAAAGAATGTTGCCTTGCATGCATTTGAACCCTGCAAGGCAAAAACATTTTCTCACCAGACAGAATCTGATCTCCATGGTCTATTGAGCAGATAGATCCATCAAACAATTTTTCTTTATTTGTTGGGAAAGATACTAAATATTTCTGTTTTAAATCCGTGCTCTAAATCTGTATGCTGATTCTGGTGTGCCTAGAATAGGTGTTATCCATGCAATACATTAGCACAAAGCAGGCAACATAGCTTGTCAATCACACTGATATGCATGTTAATCACTACTTTCCTAGATTCCTTGTCATCCACAAGAAATGCCTTGATGGCATTGGGACCAGCGGCATCAACACCAGTACAACATCCAACTCAACATGCTGTCAAAAACCCTTCTCATCTTCCTGCAGCTCTTGCTCCAAACACTCCTTCCCCTTATTCCCCCACAACAAGATCCTGATGTGAGATCACAGGACAAGACCAGGCATCTGCGCATCAGGTCAAGAGGAGATGTAGGAGAGGCATCAGGTATGAACAACCCTCCTGCAATCAATTCCCCTTTTTACAACTGACATTTTCATATGCCACGTTCACCACAGACGGATTGGCTGCCGTGACCGAACAGACTCAAAGCGTATCTGGGCTGTGCCTGAGAGGTGGTTGGATCCACCAGGAAAGCAACTCCAGACTACAGATCTTGTGCTTCATTACTCTGAGTGGAGGCCAAATGCAGCAGTTAATGTGATGGTGCAGAGGGGGTGTTCCTGTCCCACTGGCACAGAGATGAGCAGAGACTGTATCACTTCCAGAGACTGATGTGTCACAGTGGGGCACAAGGCACAATTGCCTTCTGCTTCACCGTTTCTGCTTCATGAGTTGTTCTACTTCACAATTGTTTGAAACGCACTCATAATCATCCATTCCCCAGGATTCTTTCACTTCTGTTGACTTCTAGATTTCCTCACTTTCTTTCTTTCTCCAAAATAAGACTTTGAGTCCATCTGTAGTCTTGCAAACATCAATTTCACCCTCTGGAAAAAAGTATCCAAGAGGCGTCACTTGAGTATTTTTTTCTTACTTAATCAGATACAGTAATGCAACAGCATTAACTCAGTGAAGCATAATTTAATAATAACTTACATTCTGTAGTGGGTTTGATCCATTTGTCTGAAAACACTTTAAGACATTAATGCATTAAATTTAACACTGTCCCTCTTGTGAAGTAGGTAGGTATTATAGCCTTAATTTTACAGATGAGAAAACACAGGCACAAAGAATTGAAATGCCTTGCCCAAGGTCAAATGAGAGATTCCTGCTAGAACTAAGAAACTGGGAAGAGGAAGGAACAGTGTGTTTCCATTAGCACTGCAGCCATGTATCCAGCTCCTAGATTTTTATGGAAGAAAATGTGCTTATCTACATACACAAACAAATATGTTGGTGTATCTTAGTACGTGTAACAAGACAGTTGTATAAATGCCTGCATAATCAATAACATACTTTAAAATTGAGACAATGCATCAGAGGGAGGAGTGGACCAAAGATGACATTTTGACCAGCAAATTTATTCATTTTTTAGTATTATAAACTAAGCATCTATAGCACTATTATTTTTTCTTATTTCTTTAATACAGTTGTCAGTTTTGAGAAATAAATGCACTTAATAAATGAGTGTGTAACCCTTGCTGTGGCTGACACAGGTTTATAAGATTCTGGACTGCTGTATCTGGAAGTGGTCACAAAATCAGTTCTTGGTCATTTCCTGCCACGGTGTTAAAAGAAAAACAGACCATAGGAAGGTACAAAGTTGAGAGAAAAGCTTGATTACAGAAGGCTGTCATGACTTTGGGGTTTTGCTATGAGAAAGAAGAACTTCTGGAGCACTGTTAGGGGCTGTTTGGCAAGGACAGGGGCCTCTGAGACATGCCTCAGTCAGTCTGGAAGTTTTAGCCAGAACAGAGGATGTGTAAAATCATTTTTTCTTTTTAATTTTCTGATGTAGCACGCTAGTCAAGGTAGAGCCATGTCATGGGTCTTATGACTTTCTTTGAGGCTCTGGAAAATCACTTTGTTCTCTTCAGCTATTCAGTCTTGTCATCTGAATGCACATATTCTGGAAGTACTTGCATATTTCTGATTTTCCTTCCCTCCTTTTCCTGTAATCAATTGCTTCCAGCCACTTCCAGAAGTGTATATGGGCTTGTTGTCAATTTGCCCAGCTTAATGTATGTAAATACATACAAATGCTTTTATCTCTACTCTCTTTCCCTCCCTATTTAACTCTTCTGAGGTTCTCTGCATCTGCTCTGATTTGTCTTGCATGCAGCTCTGTTCCCAGGTTTTGAATAGATACATGCACTTATACTGTACATCTTTGCCATTACCAGATGCCTGCAAATTCCATGTCTTTCAAGCGGTGCCTGTTGCATTCACCCATGTAGAGAGGTTTATGATCTTTCTAGGGAACATGAACAAAGCCCTTTGTCAAGTAAAAAAGTCCCACTAGATTGATTTCCCCTTATTGTCTCTGAAGACGAGGACCAGAACAACAAATAGTCAAATTAAAAATGTAATCCCACTGCATATGCAGCAATCACAGTTCTTGCTTCTCAGCTGTAAGCACTGAGCTCCCGCTCCTCAGACAAAAAGACAGAGGTTCTGTTTCTGTCTGAAAAAGTCCAAGCTGGTTAGCAGAGGTGTGGGAGCTGGAGAGAAGCAATGATCCCAAGTGAGAACTTAGGACAAATTTCCAATTACCATTCACTCTCCTTTTGCGTATTTTTTCATACCTGTTCCCATTTGCTACTCTATCATATGATGCTCCACAAATGTGATTTGTCATCTGTTCTTTAGTCCTGCAAAAACACCACAAGCCAGGGTGTCCTTCCCTGAACTTACTTTCTTACTTCTCAACCTGTAATACCTGGCAGAACAGGGGCAACAGGAAGCCCTCCTTCTCTTTTCATGTAGCTCATGAATGCTCTGTCCCAAACAAACCTTATTCAAGAGGTTGTTTTGTTTTGCTGCTCCTGAACAGCATTTTGCAGTGTCTTGGATGCTTGGCATGTGTCCTCAAGGTGTCATTGATGAATGGACAGCAAGAAACACTGTTTAAAACAAGTAAAAGGAAAATCCCCTGAAACCAGAAAGAAAGAAGAAAAAAGTCATCTGTGTCTTGTCTCTTCCCTCATTGAAAGAGGCAAGAGACAACTGTTGACTTCCTGCTGAAGTTACGTTTTATGTAGACTGATGCATGACATCACTGTGATTCACTGTGCTATTGGATGATGGAGATGTTGGGTTCTTCTTTGGTGTGAAATAGCAAAGTATTTTGTATATTTTTGTATTTTGTATAATCTTAGATTGGTCTTATCAGTATCAGTATTTATATAAAGATCTAGAAAACAAGGAATGCTCCTTTTCCTCAAGGGCTAGCTTTATGTCTATTTTTTTGAGTCCTACAGAAGAACAGAATCAGCTAGGTTGGAAAAGAGCTCTGAGATTATCGAGTCCAACCTGTGACCTAACACCACCTTGTGCAAATCCATAAAAATTCTTTTAGCACGGAAAGTCATGGAAAGTGTTATCTAAATGAAAGATAAGAGGTTTGCCAAATTAGTTGCTTAGAAGGTCCAAGTGTTTCTTTACCCATAATGGGCAGAGAGTAGATATGACAGCCAGAGCTCTTTGCAGAGGCATTTGCTACATTGCTGTCATTAATTTTTTTTGTAAAAAAGCTTGCAACATTTTCTATAATGCACCTAATGGTCTCTTCTCACTAATATATTGATACATCAGAAGACATAAAAATGGTATGGTATGTACATCATATATGGTGTACTATATTGTAGTGTTTATTATAAAATTGATGATAATATGAAATTATAGTGTCAGAGATGGCTTCAAACCTTTAAGGAGCTCATTTAGGGTGTTTTTATTTTTGGATATGTATGCTACCACAGAAGGATTGCTTAAAGGTGGTTACAATTCTTTTTTTGACCAGAACTAGGCTTACTGACGTATGCAGTTAGACTGCTGCATTTTGAAGCAGGTATGACTGTAATTTTAAAGACAGGTATTAGAAAGCCAAAATAGGAGGGGTTTTTTACCACCTAAGGTAAACTTCTAGTTTCTCAGTCACTCTGGGGTGCGCTGATGATGGAAGAAGGATGGGAAGGACATGAATAATCCACTGCTTTTCAGGAAGGATGTATTCTTGAGACCAAAACCTTGGGAAAACAGAAGGCAAGTCTGACAGTAGCAGCAGCATCCAAAAGTGTCTGCATCGCTGCGCCCTCCTACAAGTTAAAATCTTTCCAGGAACATTTTATACCTATTCCTGCCCTTGGTGGTAGTAGGCTTCTCCTGAGCAGTTTCCTTGCATGGCTTGCTTCAGGACTGCTTTAAAGGCTGAACCTGATCTTTTGGCATCAGAAATACAAGCTCACTGAGTTGCTAGAAAAGCACTTACATCAGCAGGTTGCAGTGCTGGGTTTTTACAGCAATTAATCTGTCAGCAATAGAAAAGTTGTCCATTTTCTTTCTATTTTTAGGTATGTCCAGGAAGCCTTTTTTGAGAATGTAGGTTTCTATTTTGATCTAAAAATATATTCTGAGTGGTTTTAAAAGTGAAGTCTTTTCAGACAAGCTCAGTGCCAAATGGAAATCTTTTCCCCAGTTGTTCTCTACTGCTTTGGGAACAAACTCAGTGCAAGTCAGGTATACCGTGGGCAGTTGTCCTTTCTAGTAGTTTTCTTCTGGTTGGATTGCAGAGATGTGAGCCCAGACACACAGATGATATGGAACTAGAACTGTTTCTCAACATTTTTTTCATCCTACTATTTTGTTTTAATGCAGTTGAGAAATATGAATTCTTTTATAATGTCAAAATGTTATTAAAGCTTAGATCAAGAGTTTTGGTAGGCAATTGAGGAGTGGCTTGGGCACACATTGTAGTTTAATGAGACCTCACAGATTCATTGTGTCATATGCTCTGTTCTCAAGGTGTAAGTTACTGAACAACAATAACTATCTTTGTGCTGGTTTTGTGGTTGTTTGTTTTTTGTGGTTGTTTTTGTTTGTTTGGTTTGGTTTCTTTTTTTGGTTTTTTTTCAGATTGAACTGTTAATAATATTTTCAATACATGTTACCAGATTATGGCATAATTTGTATTTGCATAGTCTGTAAAAGTCAATGTATGCATTTGCTTTCAAAAACCAGGATGTAAACCACAAAGTTTAGATCATTTGCTCGGGAAATAAGAAATGCAAAATGACATGGAATGTTTGACAATTAAGAGGATACTGTCAGAAAATTAGACAATGATATTTTCAAAGGGAATAGGAAACATGATCCAAAACATTTTCCTCTTCTTATAAAAAGACTGATCATCCTGGGTAGGAAGCCATGTAAAAAGAATCTTTGTATGAAGGAATTTGTTCCACATAGCCACATTTTACTTTTCCCCTGACAAGTTATTTGAAGATGACTGTTTTAATGGCTGCTGAAAATCTAGTGAAGATCTGGAAGATAATCAGCATTAACCAACTTGTCTACTATGTACTTCTGTACATTGTCAAATACAATCTTAATTTGCTACAGACATTGTATATTTATTAAAAGTGACATTTTCCCATTTTCCTCCAAGCAGATGTCTCATATGTGCAAAGAAAACTAAGTTAGAGAACAAAGACTGTGTGTATTGCCTTAATGTTGCACAATTGCAGTATTTCTGAATTTTCTGAAAGTGAAGATCTGAAACAGAGTCTTCCAATTCCTCCTTGTGTGGGAGAAGTTTTTACTTAAATTAACATGAACTGCCTGCATAATTCTTGTATAATTTTCAGACTGAGTATTTCACCTGTGTATGTGTAAGCATATACATATATGTATACTCACACATATATATCCTTACAAACTTTCCATGTGCTTGACAGTAATTTTTCCCCAAGAGCCACATTCGCTAATTACAGAAAGGGTTAAGTTTATGTTGTAGCCTATTTCTGATTTTTATTATCAAGACCAGATGCAATGTACCTCAGGCTTGATCATTTTATCTTGAATCTTTGCTTTATAAATTTAATTTAATACAGATAATGCTTTTTTGATCTACACTACATAAAGTCTTAGGCAGGCACAAGAGGAATTAGTGAGATTAGAGTCTGTGAGCTCTCTGCAGAGCCATAATTTACATCACAATACCTTATAAAGTCAATAATAGTGAGAAATTTTAGCATTAATTTAAGATGATGCATCATTCCAACAAGCAAAACTTTTTGGACTTTGACCCAGAAAGTATTGCCAGCAGATTATGAATGGGAACAATTCCTTCTGGAAAATCCATTCATCTGCCTGGGAAGAGCTTGCCAAAAGTGCATATAGTCAGATTAGCCTCTTACATGAATGGCTAAGTGTAAACAAGGGACTTAAGGCTAGTCTGTAGGTCATGCATCAGAGCTAAGCGGTTCAAATACAAGACCTTAATTTCTTTGCCTCTTTCCTTACTAATCTTATGTTGTGCTCACATCAGGTGTGTGTTTGTCCAAAGAATACTAGGAATGCTGATAATCAGTTTCTTCTCTGGACATCTTCAAGTGAATAGCATCAAAATTGATCAGAAATTTTAATTTCTTGGAAAACTGTGAGTAGTGCATAAGCACTTTGCAGAATGAAGAACTCAGTCTTTTGGTTTTCATACATTTATTTGAAATGCTTTATTTACTTCAAAAGGATTAATCTTAATAGCTTTAAAAATGAAAGCCCAAAACTAGCCAGTATTGTTGGCTTAGGACCTACAATAGGGAATTAGTGGCTTCCCACTCACCACTAATGAGTGGATTTTTTTTAAACTCTGTTTATTTATGAGCACTGTTGAATACAAATTCTGGAACCTGCTCTGCTTGGCATCCAAATATATTCAACAACCATATTAACAAAATGCTATTTGCCCGAGTGGCCACATAACTTCATCTCACATGAAAAAAATAATGCAGGATGCTTAAAAAAGAAAAAAGTTTAAATTATTTGTAACTGTAGACCTCTGACAGGCTACCTCCTTTCTTAGTATCAGGTACGTTTTGGGAAACCTAAGATGCAAGTACATACTATCACGCACTTAAATTATGTATACAATATACTACATAAGCATTCCAGAAAATTCATATCTAAGGTATGTACAAGCTTAATAAAGTGCTTTGCTGATATTGAAGACCATGTGCCTTAAGAATATTAAAGGGGAAAATAAGATACAGTTTTTTGGGTAGCATGAGTGTTCCTCTGTGAAAGCTTCCTCTATTGCTTCAGTCCTTTTTCCTTAATAAAAGAAATTGGAGCAGATTAAAACCAACAGAGTCTGTATTTTAATATATGAGGACAGAAGTAAATTTTTTTTTGTTGTTTCTTGGCTTCTGGGAACTGACTAGTAACACTTTCACAACAGGATTTTTTCCAGAATCCCTATTTTGATTCTATTGTAATTACGTGTAAGAGAAGACTATATAGCCAAGCTTAAAGTTTTTTTTGCTGTTGTTGTTCTTCTATTACCTCAGGTTTTGTTTCAAAATTTTTTTGGTCATTGGTATGACATGAATTTTTCTTTTTCATGCAATATTTTCATCTTCTCAACTTCATGCTTTTTTTGCCTTTTCATTTTTCCTGCTTTTACATTTTTGATCACAATGTTCTCTTGCACCATTTTTGTTCCTGCACTGTAGCACTGGGGCATGCCATTTCTGGCATGCAGGGTGCCAAGAGGAGCCTTTCTGTAGCACCCTTGGCACGGATACTCCAGGCTAAAGCTGGAGTTCGAGCAGCTGCAGGTGACTTGGAGCAGCCGCAGGTGACCTCAATGAAACCCAGACACTTTGCTTGCCCCTTTTGCAGAAGTGCATGGGTGCTGAGCTGGGATTTTTAAGTAAGAGTTTGCTTGTGCCTTCTTTCTTTACATGTCTAATAACACCGAAAAACAAATTAGTTTTCACAAGGAAGCAGAACCACTCAGCTTTGGCCATCTGCTGCAGCTTAGCAGGAGAGTGATTCTGGTCCTGGAAGAGTGTACCAGAAAGGTCAACTAGTTTTAGTTCCTCAAATTACTCCATTGACAGATTGACCTGTAATTGTCTTCTTCCACTGTGACAAATTAAAACTCACTTACAGTGGGTAATGATTTGCTACTTTATATAAGATGGAAGTGGGATAATTTACTGCATTCCTATTCTCTGCTGCAATTGCCCATCAGATTAATTTGGGGAGAAAAAAATTACACTGTGATAAAATGTAGCATTAAGTGGATTGTACTTCAGCTCCTGCGTCATCCAAGTGGATGTCTCATTTTGCATTTCTGAAGCAATATATACAATATAAAATTGTTTTAGTTATTTTTGCTAAATTATGCATCTTAATGCACCCACAGAAGAGCTGATCCTTGTTTGCTGCTGACAAAGGTGTATCTTGAGGAGATAAGGCTCCACTTCATTACAAAAGATATTTAGAATAATTATATATATGACATAATAATAATATATTATAGATAAACATTTTTTTAAAGTTTAAATTGGTGCATGCCACCAAGAGTATTGAAAGGTTGCTGCCTGACAAGGAACATCAGTCTTGCCTGTGAAATAATGTTGATTAAAATTACAGTGTTTGAAAAATAAATTATAGAAATGCATGGAAAAGGAGCCATTTACATGCAGTTGTGTGAGTATCTGCAAATATAGCACTGAATTTTTTTTCCTTGTTTGTTCATTGGCAGTGTCCAGCTGAACTGTTCTGCATCAGACTCCATCATTATGTGTGTCAGCTTCAGTGCCACATGGTTTTAGAACTTCTGTTATTTCAGCAGTGAAGTAGAGCAAGCACGTTACCAATCAAATAATAATAAAAATATCCAAATCAAAGCCCTAAAATTTAATTGATATATTTTCTGTATCCATGGTAATGAAGCTCAGTAAGGCAGGAAGACTTTTTACATCATCCTATGACTACTTACCCAGTTGTGAGTCGCCTGATACACACAGGATCAGCTCCCTTTCCTAGCAGCACTTTTTGCTAAGTTTTACTGTGTTTCTTATACAACAGTCATCTCCCTCAAAATCTGTTTTCTGGATCTCAAATGCCATGGCACTAGAAAGAAAAAAAAAGTACAGAAATTATGAAAAAGTGTCTATCAGGTATGGAAATGATGCCTTCAGATCCTTTGAAATGTTGACCTTTCTGGATCTCCCTAGATGAGTATATTTCCTTCTCCCCCTCAAAAAAGTTTTTTTATGTGTATTATTAACACTGTTTTAGATACACTGCAATGTGAAAACCCTTGGATAGCCTGGACCATGAAATAATTTTTACAGAGACTCTGTGAGCTGGAAAAAAGCAGGAAGTTCAGGATGAGTGGGGGAGATGTCAGGTATTAGCCAGAGACAGTTCTGAAATATATTTTCTTCCACCTTTAGTACTGCTGGCATGAAGGCTTTTGTTGTATATATATATACTTACACTTTGTTTTGTTTGAGGGGTTACCGCATTAGTAATTAATGTGAAAACAATGTACCTTTTCCTTGCTTATCCAGGGGCAGTGCACATCTTTCTTAATTTTTTCTAGCCTTTTTTTATAAACAGCAAAGGTATACTGTCTGAATTTATGTCAGTGGGTTGTTCTGTTGTTCTGGTTTGTTTTAAAATCTGAATAGCATATAGATGGCAAAGCCATGATGCACCTGGGATGAAATACAGTTCCTGTCTCCTTCACACACATGCCCCCACCTTTAAAAAGAAGAATGAATATTAAAGCAGTTGAACATAGAAGACACAAATGAGAACTGACTTTGTGTGAGTAGATCCACTTACGTAAATCTCTGAATCAGTCCTCACAGAAAGTACTACAGTTGAAAGCTATAAATATTTTTTTAATTCTTTCTGAATGAAGATCAGTGTGAGGAGGTGTCTAACTCCAGTTTCAGTCAAGAAGAAATTTATTCTATTTTAATTCTAAACAGAGTTATTAAAGTTAAATAGTGCTCACATTTTGAAGTATGTATTTAGGGTTGGTCAAAGGTAAGGAACATTTATATTTCAGGTGTAACTGTTAGTCAGGCTCTATAAGCACCTCTTATGGATTTAAATATTCTCTTGAATGTCTTCCTACCTTGTACTATTAGATGAAAAAGTCATCTACTCTAACTTCCTGCTCCAAGCAGTGCTTCTGCCCACACTACACAAGGTCTGTCGTGGCTCAGCTGGCCAAACCTCAGACACCCCCAGGGTGCAGAGTGCAGCTTCACTGGGCCACCCAGCCCAGTAGTGCTCTAGTGAAATGTTATTCCTGATGTCCTGATGAATTTCCCAGGCTGCAGCTGGCACCTATTTTACTGCCCACTGTTCTGTTATCTGCCAGGACTGTCCTCTCTGTAGCCTCTTTTCAAGTACTGTTATGTTGTCACTCAGCCAAGCCCAACAAGCCCAGCTCCCTCAGCCTCTCTGTGCTGCACTGTGTGCTCCAGGCTGCTGACCAAGCTGGCAACTGGACCTCTGCTGGAGAACCACAGCTAGGTAGAGTATTGCAGATACAGTGCCAAAAAGAAGGGAATAATGTCTTCCCTCTTATTGTCTAATTACATCTAGTTATATTACAGGCCAATTGCATCATGTCACAGTGTTTGAGAAATGTTTGAGAAGTATGGTAAGATAATTTTTCTAAAATAATGCTGTTCTTAGAAGTTCCACAAAAAATGGGGTATGCTTCCAAAATGTCTTGCCAGCATAAACAGCACTACATGGATCTGAGAACTCAATGCACAGGTCTTCTGTATCATACTTATAATAAATTACTTTAGGATGCAAAGCCTGTTTTTCTCAAAGCTAAGATGAAGTTTGCACTTGATTAAGTGCAGAAGCAAAGCAAATTTCCAAATCATGGAAAATGATTGTGGACTAGTTTCATCTTTGCTTTCTGGCAGTGGACTCAGACGAGTATCCACCACATACACATCCTTTGCATTGCTTTTTGCAGGGAGAGCAGCACAGGGGAGATATGTGAGGGTGGAATGCCTTCCATTTCTCACCAAATAGATGCTGGTAGCCTTCACAAAGATATTGAAGGTGGTATGAGGGATTTGCTTCACTTCTACTTTGGACATCCATTTTTTGTTGTTTAATTAAATGCGACTATCATTTTAAAAAAGTATTTTTAATTACTTGAAATGACACAAAAAAATAGTAAATGTTGAGCTCACCTTAATTCCATACAGTGCATGTTCTAATTTTTGAGAATATTAAGAAAACAGGTGCACCCTATTCCAAACTTTGTAAGTCATATGCAAGCTTCTATATATAATTTCTATTTGAGCATAATCACTTCTATAACTGCTTTTAGCCTCTTATTTTCTTTGTATATCTTTGTCCAGTTTGACATTTGCAGCAGCTCTCATTTTAATAAAAAGGTGGAAACATAATTTCTGTTTTGATTGTCCTTTTCTTTCAATTCAGCTTTAAAGGATATTGGTTTCCTTTAGAAATGTATTTGTTGTGAGCAACCATATCAGAATTGGGGTTTAATGAAACACAACTTGACATAAAGAGGCAGACTCAAATATGCTTGTAATTACAACACAGTTTACAACTTGGTATCCAAAATGTTTTTTTTTGTTGTTGTTGTTTGTTTTTTCTCTTTTTTTGTTGTGATCATATCAAGAGGCCTCCTGAAAGAGCACATTGTCATGTGATGTAACATCAATAACCAAAGAGATGTTCCTATTCCATAAATCCTGTTCTCTTGGTACAAGATGTATGATAGCAGTGGCAGGCAGCCAGTCTGGTAGAAAAGCACAAGCAAATAGCATAAGAAAACAAGTTAAACAGATTGACAGGTGCATAAGGATTGGTAAGTGTCCTGTTGGGATAGATTCAAAGGAAGTGCTTGAAAGAGGGTATTTTTGTGCATAGATATTTTTTTGTAACACAATATGTGGACATATGAGGAGTTTTGTAGGGAAGATGACAACAGGGGATAAAAAGCTTCTGTTGCTGACAGGGGGAACACAAGACTTGATGCATTAACTGTGTATTGAATTATTTGGGGAGTGATAAATAGGAGCTAAACATAATAATATAAAAATATAATCACATACTTGATGAGAGGAGGGTGGAAGCAGAAACTCTACCTTACCCTTTTTTTTACCCTTCTGAATTTGAAGCAAAAAATAAAAAATTCCAGTTTTACAGGGAAAAATTTCCCTCCATACACATAAAGCACATAATTTTCTGGAAGAAGGTTTTTTTTTTTTACATTATTGAAATTTTATTATTTATTAGTCAATCTCATTTCCTGCAATAATTGTGACCAAAAAAATCTTACATACGGAAAGAAATAACTGAATTGCCAAGCATAATCAAGAGTTTGTTTAAAAAAGGAGACTGAGTTTAGAGTAATACTGAGTAGAACAAACTGCAGGGTAAGGAAGGACCAGAAATAGGAAATTTAAGAGTTGGAGAAGAAAAGATGAAGGGGCAAGTTAAGGATGAATTGCTGGGTCGGGTGGATGAGGTGAAAGGTTCAGTAGAGAAAAACAACTATCTTATTTGCACTGACAGAATAAAAAAGTACTTTGCAAGACAGGGACATGATAAAACCTGCAATGAGAGCCAAGAGAGCCTTGAGAGCCAAGGCCGATGGCATCTTTTGTTTTCGAGTGCGTGAGGGTTTATTTTAGGGTTTTTTGTTTATTATTTTATCTCCTGCCTTTAATTAGGACTTGTTTGGGTGGGACCTAGATGGAAGTGGGAGGCTGCTCCTGCTGGGGTGGGTGAACAGAGATCTGCCCAGAGCAAAGGTGGCAGCAGGAGGCAGGGAGCCTGCGGAGCACCAGGAGCATTGGGGAGGCAGTGGGAAGGAGTAGGGACCAGTGTGCTAGTGACACAAATGACAGAAAACATTCCCTACATGCAGAGGAGGCTGGGCACAGTTTGCTGCAACTCAGAAGGCCACTCAGTCGGCCAAAACTGGGCTGTGAGCAAGGATCCTACGTTTGCTGCTGTGAGAATAATACATTTGAAGCAGACCCAGAAGCTGTCTCTCTCAGTTATCTTGATGATTCCAGTGATTGAGGGCATCGGTGTCAAGCTGTTATTTCTTTCCAGAATGTAACTCTAAAATCAATATGTTGTACTAACATTTCCAATGCCAGTTATGAAAATAAAATAATTTAAATATGTAGTCAGAAAATTGCATCTATCATCGCTTTCTCTGCTGTACAAAATTACTCAAATTTTGAATGCTTGATATAGATTCTACCTGAGATGTAGCACTCCCTGTAGCTTTCAGGCTAATCTTCCCCTTTCCCTGCCCAGGAGACAGACAATGCAGCTCAGCTGGATGAATTTGAATATATCAGCCAAAAAATAAATATTGGAAGAGTACCTTCAAATTCAAAGTTTCCATGTTTGCAATTCAATACCAGCTACTGATATTTAAAAATGTTTTATTTGTGTGTTTTGGTTTTGCACTTGGAGTTGGTTTTTATTGGGTGGGGGTTGTTTGGTTTTTTAAATTTAAATTTATTTTTCAATTTATTCCATGAATTCTCCATTCAAGCCTTCTGTTTTTTGATTGACTATTTTCAGAGGCCATGAAAAATGCTGTGAAGTGCAGCTAACTCTAGATGCTGGGGAAAATCAAGTGACAGAGTAACACAGCTTTTCATTTAGGAAGCAACTTGCCCCTCTTGGAAAGGAGCTGCATTACAGGAATGTGCTCCCAGGCTGTGCATTGGCTAGCGAGGGTGTTTGCTTTGGGCTCAAGCACTGGCATTGAATTTGCACAGATGGGGCAGCCTGGTAAAGTACACAGAGCTGTTTGCCCCACTCTCCTTCCACCAGAAACCACAGCTCAGGAGGACTGAGAAGACAATGCACCCTGAGCCCCACCCCACCTTAAAATTACACGGTTTCAGTGCTTCTCCATGTGTGGACAAATGTTTTACTACACAGATTCAGTCAACCTAACTTTGGCTTTCTAAAATTTTTCTACTAATGAGATTGAAAGCCTAGTAAGATCTTGCTTCATTTTGAAGCTCGTGGAAAATTGTCACCTTCCAGGTGGAAATGAACCAAAGGCAAGCTACATTTGTCATGCCAAGTTATCATGGCCACTGCCTAATAAAGGTTATTGCCCTGAGCAGGATGGCTCTGTTCTTAACAAGCTGCTGGTGGGAGGGACAGATGAGCCAAGTTTACCAAGGCAGACGTGGGAGGTTTTATGTTGTGATTTTGGTTTGGGATTTTTTTGTTAATTTTTTCTTTTTCCCCAAAGGAAAGTAAATGTTTATTTGTAAATGTTTATCTTCTAGGATAATGTGATGTTTACATTCTTGGAGTGCAAAACACTGCTATGCTGCCTGTTGTTTTCATCCTTATCATTTCAGCATCTTTTAGAAAATATATGAATATACATGTCATGCAAATGAGGGTTTATAAGTCAATAAATAATTGTATTTGCATTATTGTGGATGCTAATTTTGAGGTCAAGTTACAGTCATTAAAACAGTTCTATAAGCATTTCTTTTTACCTTGACAAAAATAACTCATCTTTGAAGCAATTACTGTCATGCAAGCCACTCAACTATTTTGGACAACTTGTTTTTGCTTTGCAATGCTATTTGCGCTATCCAATGTGGCTAATCTGTGCAAATGCAATAGGAAAACAATTTGCTTGCTGGTAATCCTGTTGTTCAGCAGGCCAGACCTTGTATGACATCTCTGTAACTCTGCTCGTGCAGTGTCGGGATTAGGCAGTGATTCCCTTACTAGCAGAAGCAAACATGAAATGTATGTTACATGGCAAATGAATTCAGCTTGCATGAGCTTCTTGCTCCTTGGGGTGGAGCTGTGAAACAAAGGAGAAAAAGTAATTCTACAAATAAAGATCTGGACATCAGAGTTATGAGATAAATATGTGCCAGAATTTGTGGAGAGTAGGGCAATAGTCCAGTGTCAGTACTAGAGGCATACCCAGGCCTATGAATTTAATAATGATGTATGTCTTCTGTATATAGAAATATTTATGATCTCATGCTGTAATTTAGGTGTCCTCTATAAAAAACCTGGACACATTAGGCAAAGGTTTGAAGTTATTTGCTTGCAAATATAATTTGGAGATCGTCCTGTGAAATACTGCAACAGCAGTGTTTTTGGAAGAAGAGATCAAACTAAACTGATAGGCTGGGGGGAAGCAGAAACTTTAAAACGAGACCATAGGATCATCAGATAGAATGAGCAGTGTAATAACTATTACAGAAATATAGGTCAATTCATAGCTACTGACTCACTGATTTTTCACTACATATCAAATTATTCCTAATTGAAAATTTAAAAAAAGCTAGCAGTCACACAGGCAAGAGCCTCAGTGTTAGATATTTCCCTTCAGAACATTTTCAAACTCCAGTTTACAAGGAAAACAACTTTTTGACTTTCAGGATGCCTTTTGGCTGATATACGTAGCTTTGAAGGACATTTTGCTTTCTTCCTAGTGCTGCAGTAGTGCCAATGACAGTTCTGTTGTTCTGAGGCCTCAGGGGGGTTAGATACAAACACAGATGACACCCTAATGTTCGGCTGAGGAAGTTCTTGATTGTAACCTGATAGCATAATAAACAGAAGGTGTCAAGTGTTATTACAGTTAATGGGCCTCAGTTTTCTTGTCATGAGCTTGAATACATCTAATCCTCTTCCCAGCACAGCTTCCACCATGATAAGGCAGAAAGAATTGTCAGGACTGCCAAAAACCTGGGCTTCGGATTTTACTGTTTTTCCCTCCCTACCTGCATATCCCCATCTCCAGATGGAGAGGGATAGGTAGGAGGGAGCATATCAGAATAACAAAGTGTGTAGAAAGAATTACTAGACTAGAGAAAAACACCAGCAGAAGGCAAAGGCAGCCTTCCAGTACAGCTCATGTCACACTGTGTATGGACTATCCTGTTTATAGAAAATTAAGATTTGAAGCCAGCAGCAGCTGAAAATGTGACTGCAAGCATCAAGCCAGTGGTAGCTAACCAAATATTGCTGTGCAGATAGCCAGATTCCTGGGACTTCTAATATGCTTGCTATTCAAGGATGCAACTGGCATCTAAAATCAGAAGTAAGGTGTGAAGGGCACAGGAAGACACACGTGCAAGGCTGGTGTCTAGCAGCAAAGAACAAGTGACAGATTCAAATGCACAGGTGACTGGTTCAGCACCTACTCAGCAATGTGGATTGAGACAAGGTGACCAAGATAAGGCAATAAGATCATCAAAAACAACAAGATAGATGTAGTCAGAAAACTACTGAAAAAGTAAGGAAAATCATAAAAAGAGCTGAATAAAGCAAACTGAAAACCTTCGCTTTATAACTGAAAAAAACTGCAGTATTTCAGTAAAAGCAGTGCAAAAAATGATAAATATGTTCTTTATGAAAGCGATTAATGTAGAGGATAGAAGCCTCCTAGCATTAAATAATGCTTTGCTGTTCATTAGTCTGAGTGGTTTATGCAACCAGCATTTACAAATTTTGTTATATCTAACTACGAATAAAAAGGGAATTAAAGAGATCGGAAATAGAAGGGAGAAAGACAAAACAACATCATAAGCTTCAAATAGCTACTTGAGTGGAAAAGAATTCCTCTGAAAATTTTGCTTTCAGCATGCTGCCAGAAGTGGGCTCAGTTTTACTACTGTGCCTCCTCACTGTGTGTGGCCAGAGGTACTGGCCAGCACTTAATGGCAACGATAAGAGATGTATAGCTGAGACATAAATACAGTGAGTAGCAGAAAGGTTATATATAATGGAAGTGCAAGTCATGTTCCTCTACAACCATAATTCTGAAAGAATAAACACTAAACTCTTTTCCTTAGGGAACAATTTGAATTATTCCTACGGCCTGGTTGTGAGGATAGCTAGTTGCTGTAAGACTTGAGGCTTGGCAAAAATGATGCATGAAAATGAAAACCAAAGCATGGATGTATCTTGAAGGCAATCATGAAATGAAGAACATCACCCGGAAAAAAACAATGGGTAAATTGTAAAAAGGTCTAAAAAACCTCTCCAAGCATTACATCCAGGGAATATCATACTGGGTTTTTTCCCCTGAAAGAGAGAAAGAATCATCACAGGAGTTCCCTCAGGGAGCAGCTATCTAGAAAAGACCAGTTTTGTTGCTGCTTATCCTAAACACAAGCTTTTGTGACTCTTGAATTCTTGAAGCTCACAACTTTCAGGTGGCCCAAGTGCAATTTTTGTGTTGAAGCAAAGCCATGCACCTGGAAGCTGGCACAGATCCTGCTGGGTACAGCAGATCCTAGATGCTGCAGGCAAGAAGCCAGCAGAGCTACCCAAGCTCCTGCTCCATGGCTCCCCCAGTTCAGGCTACTGCTACTCTGCAATGAAATGGGAAGTTGTTCACAGGCAGGAAATATCCATTACTTCCACGGGCTTGAATTAACTCTTTAACAACCTGCTTCTGTGTTGAAAGGAAGGTCACATGTCAGGTGACAGAAAGAGAGCCAGCCAAGATCTCTGCAATTCTGATGCCCACACAACAGTAGGGCTGGCTGGGCCAGGTCTTGCTCTACCCCTCAGGCAGGTGTCCTTCAGAGGGAAGACATCTGTAGAGCTTTCCTACTTGTCAAGCTCTTTATTAACTGAATTCAACCTGAGTTTGCAAATAGTTTACTATTTTCTTTAAAAATAAAATAACAATAATAAAAAAACCCTTCATAAGACAAACAGCTATCTTTCCTAGCCTTAGCCACAGCTGAACAGCTGTGAAGAAGCATTTCAGCTATTGCTGTGCCAGTCACGGCAGAGGAACAGAGCTTTTCACAGGTGGCTCTCATTTTCTGGGTTGCTGACTTGCGACCTCACTGTTTGATTTGCAGAAGCACTGAGTACTTGCAGCTGCAGCTGGAGTTAATAGTAGCTGGGCTTTGAATGTGGAAGAGCACCATGAAACAAGTCTTCTGAAAAGCAGTTTTCAGCACTTTCAGACTGAGTATCTGAAATTAGTAAGTGTGTGGTGGTTTTTGGTTTTTCTTTTTTTTTAATTTTTTTTCTCTTGGTCTTTTTTTTGTGTAAGTTTTTCTTGCTGTACATATGCTGTGAAAACAAATTTATTAAAATGTGTTATGCATGTAGATGCTGCAATAATGAACCTACTGAGGAATCATAGAAGAAATTAATTGCTTTCAGTCTTAACTCATGTTGAGTTTACAGAAAGAGAAATCATGGAAGTAGAATATGGTAGTGCTGTGTGCTGAATCAAGTAGGACAAAACAAAGAGTAGTTATCATCTTCTCTGTGTCTTGCTCTCAGAATTGCATGAAATGGTTTAAATTTATATGGGAGCTGTAAGGTCAGGCACAGTCTCTCCATGTTGTGTAACTCGCTTCACTTGGATTACCACTGCCTTATTGTGGTCTAAATCAGAAGGAGTGAATCTTGAAAGAAAGAAACCATTCATCTCAGTGCAAAGAGAGGTCCTGTACGGTCAGAGGCCCTAACATAGCCTGTAAATTCACACAGAATATTCTGAGCAATGTGTTCTTGTGCAAGGTAGCTTCGGGTGAGCAGCACAGTCAAAGACTGAGCTTCAAAAATCAGTGGTATCTTACAAATAAGAGTACTGTAAGTATATAAAACATGGCATAATGGTTTTCCCTAGCTTCTGTAGTTACTGATGTTTTTGCTTCATTATTGGGACAGTGCAGGGATAGAGATACATCAAAGATTCATTGATGTGATAGTCGAATAAGGTCACCTCCAGTGAACTGCTGCGTTCCTCTAGCTCTTAAAATGTTAGAGAGGATCCAGTGACCTAAGAAAGGATAAGGAATCCTTAAAGGATAAGGAATCCTTAAAGTTTCGCACTTTCTTCTGCATAGTTGAGGCTGATGTAAGAAATGCTGCAGCTAATTCTGATTAGTATCCATGTATCTAATTGCAGTCTGCCTGCTTATGATTGATTGTGCTTAGGATGTTATGGCAGTTTTGCATTGCAATTAGTTTAGAAATTGGAAAGTGAGTTTTGATGTATTTACTTGTACTGATTTAAGATTTTCCCTGGCTGTCAGAAATTACCATCTTCATCATAGTAAGAATGAGCTGTGTACCTGTGCTTCCACTTTCCCATGAGGTTTCTTAACCCATGAGGACTGAATTGCTGATAAGAGCAGGTTTCTATAGGAAGCCAGACTGTTAATGGGAAGACCTGAAGTGAACCTTCTTGTCTTTCTCCCTTGGGCATTTGCTAAGGGCCAACTTGTGGCAGAGCAACCATGTTTGGTTCTCGTGCTGGCACCCAAGTGTCAGACTCCAGAGTGAAATTTTAAAGCTCTTGTCTGCTCTCCCCCACCTGCTTATGAAGCTCTGTTACCCTGCTGAGGAGGATTTGGGGCTACTGGTGGATGAAAAGCAGGACATGAGCCAGCAATGTGTGTTTGCAGCCAAGAAAGCCAAATATGTCCTGGGCTGGATCAAAAGCAGTGTGGGCAGTAGGGCGAGGGAGGGGATGCTGCCCCTCTGCTCTGCTCTGGTGACACCCCACCTGCAACACTGCATCCAGCTCTGGGGTCCCAGCACAGGAAGGACATCAACCTGTTGGAGTGAGTCCACAGAAGGGCCCTCAAGTTAATTAGAGGGATGGAGCACCTCTCCTATAAGGAAAGGCTGAGAGAGTTGGATTTGTTTCGCCTGGAAAAGAGGCAGCTTCAAGGTGACTTAATTGTGGCCTTTCAGTGTTTAAAGTGGGCTTATAAGAGAGCTGGAAAGGGACTTCTATGAGTATGTAGTGACAGGACAAGGGAGAAGTTCTTCAAACTGAAAGAGAGTAAGTTTAGATTAGACATTAGGAAAAAAAACATCTTTACTGTGAGGGTGGTGAGGCACTGGAACACTTAGCCTGGAGAAGTTGCAGATGCCCCATCCCTGGAAGTATCCAAGGCCAGGTTGGATGGGACTCTAAACTGGTGAAAGGTGTCCCTGCCCACAGCAGGGACATTAGAACTATATGATCTTTCAGGTCCCTTCCAACCCAAAAATTCTATGATTCTACAATACGGTGGTGTCAGTCTGCAGATTTATACAGTGACTTTAGCTCCATACACATTATCAGTGTAAAAGTCACTGTAGGTTTAGTTCTCCTATGAACCCAGAGCACAATAAAATACAGTGTCTAGAGAATATTTACTAAAGCAAAACAATTTTTCATGTTACTGACAAAACAATGCAAATATTGACTATCAGCAGGATTTTGCAGTTTAAGAAGTCAAATTCATTGTTGTCTATTACCTAATACATAAAGCAAGAAGAGGAGGAAAGCATGCATGGATATCTTTGTACCAGTGAAGAAAACTATTTTCAACATTGGCTCTGTGTGTTTTTGAAAAGATAGTCAGCTTTTTTAATTAGCAGCAAACTGTGTATGCTTCAGCAATTTTCTGCAGAGCCCATCATAAACCCTGGAAAACTGTTCTGGAGTCCTCCTACCACTCAGTTTTCAGACACAGGATTTTTTCTTCCCTGAATTTCAGTTTTGAAATGATTCCAAGCATCACCCCATGCAGCAGGATGACAATACCTGGAAACTGGGACAGCAGAGTCACAAGAAAGATTGCATGCTTTCAGTAGAGTACAAATGAAGGAGACTTTCTAACTCCTAGTAATAATAATAATAATACTATCTCAGATGGGAGAATAAATTCCGCCAGCTTTTTACTTTGCTAAGCTGTGTGCTCTGAAATGAGTCATCATCAATTCATTTGGGTTGACCCAATTCAACTTAAAGTAGAGCTTCATCTGCCCTGATCTGATCAGAAGCTACACAGCTTGTTGGTAGCTATAATGGTTGCAGAAAGGAAATCACATATAGTGATTAACAAAAATACTTTATTACACCTACAGCCTTGCTCAGGAATGTGTATAATACTATGGCATATGGCATTTTCTTTACATGTTGGTTTTTCAAATATAAAGAACCCTTGTCATGCTCTTCCTGTAAAATTTCTTCAATTCCTGGCTGCTCTTATTCCTGTTATCTGCTTTGTGTTGATGGTTGTGCCTGAGAGACTTTTTGTCCTTGCCAAATCTGTCGAGGTTTGAAGGTCAGTCACTGGCAAACTGAGCTTAATGGTTTTCACACGTTTCAGCCCTGGCCTGTACTCAGAGCAATTACTGGAGTCCTGCAGCACTGCAGCAGTGTTTCTCTGTATCTGCCTGTACTGCTGTTAGCAGGCAGCTGGGATGCAGTGAAGAGAGGAGCTTTTTAATACCCTCGTGTATCTTTGCAGATCTGAAATGTTTTTCTTCATCTTTTTGTTACTGTTGGGTGCATAAGCTGATTTGCTCTGGGCTATAAACTGGGTGGTGAAACAATACTGCTGCCTGCTCCTTTGGTTGGCAGATCTTAGTTCTGCTTTCATCGTCTCCTATCCCAATTTGCCTGGGTAATATTTTCTTGAGAGCTGCACACACTTTGCCATTAAACTGGCTGCAGCGTGGGAAAAGTGTGAGACATTCAAGTTACACTCGTGATGTAAACTCTGCAAATCCTTGACAGGTAAATTGGAGAGAACTGAAAGGACTTTGAGAGGCTGTGTTTTCCATATATCCATCCAAATATAAATGGATCGATGGTAGCTGTCACTTCTTAGAAGCGTTTGTCTAACCTATTCTTAAAAACCTCCTGTGATGGAGATTCAAATCCTTTCCTAGACATATATTCCAGCTTGCAGTGTTGGGCACAGGAAACGTTTTTTACCTTAAATTTGTGATGCAAGCCTATACTTTACTGCTAGAAGATGTGGAGGAGAAAATGATACCTTAAGCTGCTTTAATTTGCCACTTAGATGCTTGATGACTCTGAATGATTACCAGTTTTCACTTTCCAGGGCAAACTGTCCTGATTCATTTAACCCTTCCTTACAAGCTATACTTCCTAGTCTTCTACTTGGTCCCATTATTTACCCAATGGTTAACTGTCAGGAGCCTGGATACTTCTTTAGTTTCAGCAGTCACAAGTGGCCATGCTGGTAAATACCTGGCTAGTGCCACACAGGGCAAAGGCCCTTCCTGATTGTCTTATGGACAATACTCTTCCTTTTATATTACTGGTATGGTGCTGGTTTTTTTTTTAATTAAGCATAAAATGCATCATCAGCTGAGAGCAGCAACTTCCTCCTGTTTGTTTCTTTTTTTACAGCATAAGAATTTATCCTGTGTCTGTAGATATGAAAATGTAAAATTTGCATTTGTTCTTACTGATTTAAAATAGAGGTCCATGATTTCACTAGGAGCCCCTAGAAGGTTAGCCAAACTAAGCAAGTTGATGAGGAGGGTTACTTTTAAATTTTTTTTTCTTTTTTGCCTTTTCCTAAATAAAAAAAATGAAACATGTTCTAATTTTCAATCAGTTGGATATTCTTTGCATTAGGCTTATATGCTATTTTTAACCTATTGAAGATGAAGTGTCAGAAAATCAACTGAAAATTTATTTGACTGAAGTCTGTACTTCAGGTACAGGCTTAGGAAAAGCTCTGCTGTCAGAGGGTTTCCCAGTGAAACAAATGGCATTCATAGACTCGTAAGAGTGGATGTGTGGTTTTGATGTGTTTATGGTAATAGGCAGGGAATATGCTTCTCAGTTCTTCCTGAAATCCAGTCAAGTCCTTCATAGTGAGAAGATGTATCTGTTCATCTGCTACTTAAAACAGTGCATGCACAGTGGCTATGTTATTTCAGACCAGAAATCATCTCTGTTAAACACTCACAAAGTAAATCTTTTGTGGCATTTTTAAATTTCGAAACTCGCTAGCGAAGCCCTGCCTCTGAGTTGCTGCGTATTGTCAGTTACTCAGTAACATTTTGGGATATGGAATTCAAGGATTCATCTCCAAATGCTGACTTTAAGCTGTCAGCACTGAGATCTTAGCAATAAATATCTGCAATTCAGACTAGCAATTTATGGGATATTTAAAAAATCTGCTAGATACACTATTTTGAAAGACAGGTTATATTTTAATTCATTTTTCTTAAGAGATCTTTTCTACCATAGAATGCAACTCCATACATGGCAATGACATTGTTAAAAATTACATTATGATTTTTTTTTTGCTGTTTCTGGTTGTTTTGATCTAGAAGATGAACTGTGAGCAGCTATGTGTTGCAATTTGTTAAGTGACATCTTTAATTCCATTGAGCCCCTACATAAGCAAAGAAAGAAGATGCAAAAAACCATGAAGCTTTTTGAGTCTATAATTTTCTCTAGTGATTTCACTCGTGATGATTCTGATGTACTACATGAGGTTTTTAAATCACATTTAAAATCTTGGTCTGGAGTGTGACAATTCAGCTCTTAAATCATGCTGCGGTGCAATGTTGTACTTGAAAAACAAACTAGCACTGATTCTGAAACAATGCCAGCTAATAAACATGGTGGGAAAATGTTCGCCTAGCTCACATTGTCCAGAATGAACTAGATGTGGAAAGCTGCAAACTCAAGGGAGAAAAACATGTTTAGGGCCATCTTGCAGATGGTAATTTATGCAAGGCTAAATTAAGCCTATGCAGTAAACTATGGCTAGAACAGAGCTGTATATTTCCTCCAAAAGATCCATAAGAATACACCATCTACTCTGGTTTCCAGTAGTGGCTTTCCATTTTTTGATGTCCCTATCACGATGGGCAATCAACTGTTATTTGTGGTTAGATATGTGATACAAATGTGTAAATACAAATTTAGACAGGAAACATAAAGTTCTGATCAGTCTTTTTCTCTGCCATCCTGATCCCTTGATTGACCTTTTAATTTAACATGTGTTTAATTACTGGATTAAGCAGAGTAAAGAAAAATTTTGCTTAATGGAAATAAGTGGAAGTAATGAAGTAAAAAGGCTTTAAAAGACAGACAAAAGGCTTTAAATTGCATTGCAGAGATGGGTGGAAAAAAAGACAAAACAAACTACCACAGACTTGTCTCATGCTTACTTGTGTACATATTAAATAGGGCTCCATTTATTCTGAGTGACAGTTTGGAATTTATCTATTTTAAAACTTCTGTTGATAATAGAAATCAGCTGAATATAAAATTTGTTAAAACTTGCTATTCTGTCATTAACTAGAATTCTGGGGAGTGGATGATATTGATGGGCTTTGCTTTGTTTTCCATTTGTTCAAATAGCAGTGTTGATTACCTAATTATCTTTGATTTCCTGTGAGGGATGAAAAGCAAATGTCTTTTCAGCACATGTGGCTTTCACATAATATTAAGATATCGTTGTCTTCAAGTAGCCAGCCTGTAGGCCTAGGAAATTTTTCTTGATCCAGTGAAGATAAGCTACAGAAGTGAATAGACAAAAGCTTTATGGCATTGAGAGATGTAACCTGGATGCTCAACTGACAACCAGGTACTTTGTTTAGAAATGTGTGGGAGAATAGAGCTGTACATATACTTCTTACTTTTGTACATGGAAGAACAGATTGTCTTTGAGATATAGAAAGAAGAATGCAGTATGTAGGGTAATGGATAAATAACTACTTTCTCCTCAGCCTTGTCTTTATGTGGCTTGTAGACAAGTAATGAGGTTTGGGTAGTTCCTGTCTTCTATAGAAGGTCTGTAATTGCCCCAATGCTGCTGGCACTCTGAAGTTCCTTATCAACATCATATCGGATCTCAGTTAAGAGCCAGTGATAAGCTACATATAATTAGTCTGGGTTTGTGGGTTTGTTTGCTTTTAATTAATTTACAGTGATATAAACTGTAAGGTTTGTATAATTCCTTGCTGCTCCATAAAGCCAAACAGCCACCAAAAGAGAAGTCAAAAACTCAGACTTCCATTGCAGCAAGGATTTGCTCAGTAACTAGTCCTGCACAGCATTTAGTATGGTAAAGAAATACTTCCATGCGTATTGGAAGTTAAAATCTCTAAAAGACCAGCCAGACTGTCTCCCACATCAGGCAAAAATAGGACTGTTGAAGCAAAGGATGAGAGTCCTATATAATAGTTCAGAGGAGAGCTAGGCCATAGGAGCTTGCAGATGGCACTGGGGAAGGCTCTGTGTTCTGCAATCCTGATTGTTATTAGGAGGGACCAGTAAATTAACAGGAAGAAATTTTACAAAGGAATATGATTTTTTATTTAATTTTTTTTTGTTGTTGCTTTTGGTGTTTTTAATTTTTCTTTTTTTTTTTTTCAGAAATCTCCATCTCCCTGGTTATTTAGTACTCAGCAACAGGCTGACTTGATTCTAACTGTAGCTCTATGCTTTTTTCCAAATGAAAATAAATATATATATGCACAGAAAATATAAAAAGCAAATCCTTTTTGCTTCTAAACAATTTGCATTTCTATCAGATGTGAGAGATCTAATTATAGAAACATACAGGCTGCTCTGTACTGACATGATGGCAAAGTCTGAACAATCCTGTTCCTCTGTCTTCTGATTCCTTTAATCTCAATGTTTTCAAGAATCAGTTCTGAGCATGCTCTCACCTAATTTTTGCATACATGGAGCATACTTATCATTATTTAGAGATTTGGGTCCTTTAAAATAAGTTGTTAAGCAACTTTAAAGCCTACATTCTCAAAATTTCAGGAGAGAAGTAGACGTGTGAATCACTTTGACATTTTTGAAAATATTGCTTCAATCCTCTCTTTCATCTTGTAATTTTAAAGGATTAAAGGCTTGACTGTCCTTTTAAGTCACAAGCCAGCATTATCACTGGGAGTAATGGCACTGTGTTTCAAGTCACATAGAGCTGCCTATCTTTAAAAGACTTCTGAAAGCTTGCTTGTAAACTAGGTAGATGTAGAGATCTTCCTGAGAATGGGAGTGGCTGTGGAGACATAGGCAGCTCCAGGAGTGGTGGTTTGCAGAGGCTTGAACAGTTGTGTCTCGGGTGTATTAGCATATAGACATAGAAACTCCAACTCTTTGCAAAGAATAGAGGGAGGAGATTGTTTCAGGGCTTGCTTGGTCGGAGGTACCGCTATAAATACATTCTGATAACAGAAAAAAAATTCCGTTGGTTGGCTAAAATCACTCAGTTTGGCAATCAGAATGAGGTGTCAACAAACATCTATATATCTCAGGTGCAAAAGAGCACTCAAAAATAACTTACTGTTTTTTTTTTCCCCCAGAGCTGCTTAGCATATGCACTTAAGTACAAAGCAGTACCAGTACTACTAGTACCAGGTCTGAAGGAGTATTCTCCTCAAAGTAGTATTGATTTTTATGTATCTCTCACTAGTTCCTAACGTTGTTTGTGATAGAATGCTTTAGTTATATCTCATCCTTGCCCTTTGCCTTCTCGGAATTAGTTGTGGTATTGATTGATGTCTTTTTGGATGCAAGAGCATCTTTAGTTACAAAATGAGGCAGAGATCTGTTAAAGATATTTATCTAGTCGTTTATTGGCAACAGTTCTTCTCAAGCACCTTGCTGCAAGACCCTCCAGCACAGTGTATCTTCCTTTCTGGGCTCATTGTCTTAATTGTATTTAAGTGTCCAGGTGGCACTTACAGTGTTCTTGACTTTTACAGTTGCATGGTTAACCTCTTGTTTTTTAAGGACAGTTCCTCAGACTGCCCTTCCCCTCCTGGCCTGTTGTCACCTCCTGTCCCTGGCTTCTGTGCTTGTCCCATCCTGCTTTAGCTGCTGCTGTTCTGTACCTTGCCAGATTTCCAAAATGCAGCATCAAGTCCTCCCATACGCTGCTTTTCCACAGCTGGCCTTCCAGATATAGCTTTGACTTAGAGCAAAACAAATTTGCAGAGGAAGCATTTAACTGTCTTGATTTAGTCTATATCCCAAAGAATTTTTGTAAAGCAAATAATTTCTCCTCTCTACACTGATAGGTTTTATTGAAGAGCAAGAGATTATTATACTGAAAATGACAGGTAGAATTTCAAATCACAAACTAAATCTCATCATAAATGAATCAATTTCAAATCTTCATATTGCTTCTGCTGCACTGAGGGAGTCATAAGTTTGTGTGTTTGCTACAGCTCTATACAGTACATAAGGGAACTTGTAAAAACACCGTATGATATTATTATGCAACTTGTAGCCATTAGATTTCATTACTCTGGCTGGTAGATTGGTCTCTAAAAAGAAATCCTTTCTGGCCTATGGACATATAAAAATGATGACAAAATGCCTCTTGATTTCATCTTTGATAAGATAAATGGAAGGAGGTCTTTAAACTTATTAGGCATGACCACCTACCCTGGCCTGCGTAGGTTTCCTCCACTTAGTAAGTGTATAGGTTGAATTAGTGAGGATGGTCATAATTACTGCATCTTGCCCACAAAAAGGATGATAAATGTCCTGGTTTCAACTACTACACTGGAGAAAGAGCAAACAATCAAAAACATTGGATAGGTAACATTGCAGGTGAGCTGATTTCTTCTTAAGAACAGTCTTTGTTTTAGGAGTCTTTCTGGAGGAAAGACTCTTAAAATCTAATGGAGAATCTCATTTTTGTTTTTCTGATCCCTTCCTGCTTAAGAAAGTCATGTTGTTTCAGGAGCCTTTTAAGATTAAAGTCACAGGCTGACCAAAACCAGCTAAAGCCTTGCCAGTCTTTTCTTTCTACTCAATTTTTTTTGAGTGCTGCATGCTTATGATGCTGATAGGGAAACACAAGCATCCAGTGTCTTGTGTCTGCCACTGAGCTATTCTTTATGTGATTCAAAATGCTAGTCTTACTAGAGCTTTAATTTTTCCTTTGCTTATTTGTTATTTATTTATTTATTTTAAAAACAGGGTATGGAAGTAGCAAGTTCTGGCAGAAAGATTGTAAACCATATTTTTGTTGACTTTCAGTCTTGATCTTTTCTCTGTAGCTTATACTAACTTTCCTTGAAATTAGTTAGTTTTGGCTGTTAGTTCATTTCAGGCTGTCTCACTGATTTAAAGTAATAAATTTTAAACTTAAAAGCAACCAGTTATGTTTTGAAGTTGGGATCTGAAAACAACTAGCAGCAATTTACTTGTTTTCTTAATTCAGAGTGCTGAGCTACCACCTCTAATTGTATTCCTGCTTTGTGTACATCATCAGTGGGACATTAGGTATAATGACAGTAGTAAGAAGGATTTGGGGATCATTAGACAGGCTGAACAAACGTCTGTGATTCTCAAGGAACTTTAAATAGTTTCTTCTTAACTGAACATTAAGACCTTTACTTCAAGAGTATAGTCAGTTCTGGTTTATGCAGTTCTGGTTTATGAGCAAAGAAGCTGGAAAAAATACAAAGTAAAAAAAAAAAAATGAGGGATGTGACATTTGGAAAAATAATCTTAGCATAAGAGAAAAAGAAAGTCTGTTGTATTAGAGTTGCTTCAGAAATGTCCTGATCACAGCCTGGGGCAGGATTTTGTTGGAGACCGTTGTGCAGGGTAGAATTGGCTGTAAACAAGCAGGGAAGAAACTCTGGCTTGTCAAAACACCAGCTGCCTCCTCAGTGACTGTCTTTAACTTATAGGCAGGTCTTTAATTTGGTAGGAAGCTCCCAACTTTAACAAAATCCAATAAGAAAATTATTTTGTTTTGATAGGAGTCAGAGGATTTATAGGCTACACAGAGCATAAGCACATAGCAGGCATGTAACATTAAACAGTATATTTCTACCCACTGAAAGATTAAAACAGAATTACAAGTGACTATTGAAAATGAGAAGCATTCTCTGAGATGTCTGTCAATTTAATTGAAGTGTCATTGTGAAGAAATTGGCTTTTTACAATAAGTTTTTAGTACTTGGAAAAGGGTATATTCATGTAGCAATGTCACAAATTTGGCTTACTGACTAGAAAAAGAAACATCCTGAAGTTTCCTAAAAAGCCAAAAACTTGCAAGAACAGCAATCCAAAACTCAACCTCCAGCAAATTAATTATGTGTAACAGAACATCCAGTTTCTGTCTGGAAAACACTGCAGAAACCTAATTTGATGCTTAATTAATAGATATATCTGGTTGTATTCAGTCATCTTGGCCTACTGCAGAGAAAATGTGTTTTTATTTGTTAACCATGGAGAAACAGCCCAACCTCAAGACTGGTTACTGAACTTTCATCTCATATATCATGAACATAATTATTTATAAATTTCTGATCAACTGTTCCTGAATGAACAGCAAGATGATACCACTAGTGTCAAATACCCACAGTCAAGGACTTTCAGCTGTTCAAAAAGCTGTGTATGAGAAGTAAGTCTCTGTTGCATCAGGAGTTACTCAGAGGCTTGTGATACCTGGATAAAAACCTACAGAAATGGTCTTCAGCCCCGTTTTTTGTCTGTTTAGGCAAACTGTACTTTTTCCCTCTTGGAATGTGGTCTGTAAACTTTGTTTTTAATTCTCCAAGTGGGCTTGTTGTGAAACATCCCCAAGAGGTGGGGGAGGAAGGAGGGCAGGTGGCTGTTGCAGCAAGCACATGCTGTTATTACCTGTGGGAGGTTTGCCCTGTCCCCCACCTTTGAGCTTGGGAATGTCATGGGGATGCTGCTTTGGGAATGGTACATGATTCTTGGCTCCTGGGTGGCACCACAGCTGCCACAGTTTGGCTTGGGAGCCTGAGCTGGTGGTGTGAGAAACAGAAATGAAAAAAATAGTGCAGATGGCTTTTATCTACAGCAATGAAAACATCTTAAGTTTGTCCACTGTTTCCATGGTGACCATGCCATCATATAGTCTCCCTGGGTAACAGGCAGGAGGCGGAGAATGCTCAGTCTTGAAATATATAAACCAGCATATTCTTATGAGAAATTGTTTTGCTCAAAAAGCAAATAGATGAGGGTGTTTTTCTGTAGAACTGCATCTGTGCTTGCACTTGTGCAATCTCAGAATGACAGTGGCTCTATTGATGGGGCTGTCAGCTATTCAAAAAGCTGTGCATGAGAAGTAAGCCCCTGTCGCATCAGGGGGAATTATTCAGAGCTTGTGACACCTGGATAAAAAGCGAATCTGCACATTACATCCTTTCAGGTTTTGGTGTAGTCCATGCATATCCTGAAACTGGGTGACTGTGAACCACTTGCTTCTCTGCACTTTTTGTTGGTGGTGTGTACTCAAAAGATACCCAACTCTTTCTCGTGTTGATCAGTTATTCTGTAGAATTGTTTGCTTCAGTTTTGTGTTTTAAAGGAAGAAAAGAAAGGGGGACATAAACTAAAAAAGGGTGGTGGGGAAGAGAAGAAAAAGCAAGGAGGATGGTATTTTCTACTGACACGACTAGACCAGCAGGGGAGTGCTGCCTCAGTGCTGGCCACTGCACTCTGAGCCATGGAGGAGATCCTTCTGCTGGAAGGTCAGGCTGCACACTCTGCACCTATCTGGGAAAGGGGTGCAACTAGGGAATCTCCAGGGGAGCCTGGTGAGAGAACACGGAGGAGCAGTCATGAATGGTGAACAAGGAGCTTTGCTTACAGGAGCAGGCCAGAACAGGCTGGAATTGGAGGTTTTCACCTTGGGACCCCAAATTGGCTTCAGTCACTTTACTGTGTGACCCAGTTGTTTCAATTCCTTTGCAATCCCATCTCTTTGTCCCTTTCTTCTTGCAGTTAGAGGTGGGAGGAGTTTAGGGGTATGACTAAACCTTATGCCATCGGATTTTTCAGTTTGTTCTTGTTCTACTTGACTTCAGTTACCCTCTGTCCTGACTTGCCCTTGCAGGTGGCAGCTCAGGTGTCCCAGTTCCTGGGCACAAGGCATTCCTATTCAGCTGGGAACCCAGAAGGACACCCAGGGAATGTGTGAAAGGCTGGCTTTCATTTACATGAAATGATATTGTACGTACATAAATATGCTGTGCATATTTATCATCTGCATCTGCAAGACTCATGTGTACTGTATCTAGTAGATTCTGTACAGAACTGGTACATTTTTGCCTTTTAAAGGCAAACTCAAAGGAAATGCTTCACTTGTGCTTCCTACAAAGCTAAGGCAAACAAAGGTGACATGGGGATCTGCAGCTCCAGCAGCTGAAGTGCCATGGACCCAGTGGCCACTGTTGACTGGGGCTGAAACACTTTGACCTTCTGTTACTCCAAAAATCCTGTTATGGGTGAGGAGGATGCATGAAGGTAAGCAAATAAGCATACACTTTATATGTGTGAAGCCAAGCAATTATTTGTTATATAATGGAAAATTATGAGTCTAACTATTATTAGTGATAGAAAAACAAGGCTAATAATGCCATTAAAATTGTCGCACACAAATCTCCTGGGTTTTGTCCCATCCCTGTTATTATGCTACCCCATCCATTCCTCCTCTGGGTTCTGAGGTTGAAGAACCATGTCAGTCCAGCAGGATCTACTGTTGGTAAATCCATTCTGACTCTTGCCAGTCGCTTGCTCTTTCATATGCCCAGAAATGTGTTCCAAGAGGATTTACTCTATTATTTTCCAGGTCTGGGGTCTGTACTTTTCTTTTTCACTTTCTTCAGGATCTTGAACCCTGTTCCAGGGTTGTGACAGCCAGTGCACCAACTGATTATTCCATGCCTATCTGGTTCTTCCCGTGTTAATGAACTGCAGATCCAGCTGTGCATCACATCTGGTTGGCCCATCCTGTACCAATGTCAACAGGTTATCTCTAACACCCTCCAAAAATCTCTCTCAATTGCTTGTGTCCTGCCATGTTGCCTTTGTTGAAGATGTCAGGGCAGTTATAGACCCCTGTGAGAGTGAGGCTCTGATCCAGAGACTTCCTCACTTTGTTTAAAGAAGGCTTCATCAGCTTCCTCACTTTGGTGCGATGTGGTACATGCATTCTGTATCCTGTAGACACAGAATCTGGCAGCTTGAGCAGTGTTCCTGGGCCCCTGTGCATGCCCTTCCTCTGGCAGCAGGATATGGGATGTAGTTTTCTCCTCTGCACTCCAGAGCAGGCTGCATCTCCCAACACTGAGTGCTCCTGCCTGCTGCTCATTTCACTTGTTAGCAACTCCAGTGCTGCTCTTGTGGGAAATGGCACCGAGGCATTGTCTGCACATGTGTGGTGAACCTTTCCCCAGCAGGTCCTGTCTTCTGCAGCTGCTGGTACCACTCCTCTGGGTACTCCATATGGTCCCAAAGTTTGGTCCTAAGTATCGCTCAAGTGCAGTCCTCCTTGAGCAGAGGATGTATTACTACCTGTGTTGCAAGTAAGCTGGTCTAGCAGTACTGAAATTTGTCTTTTTCAGCCCATCTCTATGCTAAAGAAAGCTATGTGGAGATGGTATCATCAGCACTTCACCTGTTTTTCATCTTTCTTTCTTGTCAGCTGCAAACTTTATCAGCAGAGATTTTTTGAATTTGCTTTCAGGAATGGATCTGCCTTCTTGATGACCTTAATCAAGGCAGAGAGGTTTGAGATTTGGCAGACTGTGTCAAAGCATGACGTGATTGATGGTGTAGCCAAGGGGTGTTCATTACTCAAAACTTGAGGGTTAGATCTGCTTATCTGGCTCCTAGGTACTTTCTGGGCACAGAACTTGGTAGCTGGGAGGTTCCAAGGAGATGTTGATATGTATATACACCCTCTTACCTCCCTAGCCCACCCAACAGAAGATCTGGAAATGCAGAATTAAGGTACCATTTAAAATCAAATGATCAACAGAAAGCAGTGTATACTGTGCCACACCTAAGGACTTTGGGCAAAAATGGGAGAGTAGAAGAGATGTGAATAATTTTCATACATGAAGAGGAAGATAGGTGGTTTATTGGTTAATCCCCATGTATTCCTTTGTGGCACCTAAATTATAACCCAGGCTGTTTTAGAGAGTTATGGAAAGGAGAAAAGCTCCTTGCTATGAGTCCACAGCAGGTGACTGTCTTGATGCTTAAAGTCTTGCAGTGGTGATGGTTGTCTCCAGTTTTCTGATCTCTCTTGGTGCAGGTCTTGTCACTCCCTTTTGACTTCTCTTCCTTGCTTTATGTCATGAGATATTCCACAAGATTCATGTCTGCATGAAAAAGAATAATTGAGATTTAAGAAAGGTGCTCCTTCCAGCCTTCATATGATCACCACTACAGAGTTTACAAGAAAAGGACATAGGTGTTATGCTCTGGAGTAAATATACTGCCTCATATCTGCAATTAGTAAATCATAATTAGTGCTAAGGCTGTATTTATCTTGCATATTTTTATTGTAATGTTCAGCAGTTTGATAATCTGTCACTGAATGGTCCTGTTTGCTTAATCTCAGTTGATATCTGTATTCTCAAAGAGCTCTGGATTTTGGAGGACACTGAGCACTTTGGGAATTAAAATTGTTAAAGCGTAGGAGGAAGGAAGGGAGGAAATACTTTGTGACCTCCTGTCCAACAGTCTTGACAAACCTGGTAAATTGGCATGCCACTTCTAAATAACTGTAACTCTCTCAGGGTATGATAGCATTTCAGGTGAAGTTTTCATCATTCACTTCTGCAAGTAGGCTTTGACAAGAGAGTTAAGATAAGAAACTGCTGCCTTTCAATTTTGTTTTCCAGAAAGTCATGAAATAAGAGTTAGGATGTGGTGGAAAAACACTGAGTTTACTCAGTCTTGTGGTTTGACTGGCACAGAATGGCCAGGCTATCTTGGGGATAGTGGAAAGGGTTGTTTGTTTACTGTGTGTGAAATTACAAGAGGAGGGGTTAGTAATGCAGCTGGAAGGAATTCACACGGGATCACAATGATCAGCAGCTTTGGGTTTTTTTAGATTATATATTAGCTTTGTAGGTTCTTACTTTGTGCTGATTCACAGTAAGGAAGCTCCTTGGAAAGTTTAGTGACAATCCCACTATGATTGTTTTCCTCTCTTTATTTCTGTTTTAAGAGATTTCACAGAATCAATTAGGAGGGAAGTTGTTTTCACCTTCCACTCTGTGTCGGTATGTCTGCTCAGAAGTACAAAGTTATAATTTTGCTATTTTATTGTTTTACAAAAAGATAGGGCTGTTCAGGATTTTGGTGCTAATGGCCTAGTGGTAGGAAAAGTAATAGGAAAAGCTCAGCAAGTGTTCAAAGATACCTTACATTTTACTGGATTTTTTTTTTCCCATGAAAGAAGTGTCTGTGGTATTCAGTAACTGGTAATATAATTGGGGAGAAGAGGAGCAGCCACAGTGAACTTGTCATTAAATGTGTACAATCTAATTAGAATCTGTGGAAAAAATAAACCCTGGTGTCCTGGAGATTCGAGCCTTCTGTCCCTCTGCCTGGCCTCTGCATGCACTGTGAAAAGTATTTCAAGCTCTCTTCATGTCCGTTGTGATTTTGTCCCTGTTTGGCTTTTAGAGCACTGCCAGCTTCATTGTGTTCCCTCATGCCTTGGGAAGAGGCAGCTGCGGCCCATGTGGAGTTGGTGTGTGGCCAGACAGTGCCCATGTGCAAACCACTTGGCAGATGACTGAGCTGGAGGGGCTGTCCCACTGTGCACGTTAGAGCCCTCTAGTTTGCCTCAGTTTCCTGATTCTTGGTTGCTGGTTTTTATCCAACATAAAAATAATCCTCTAGCAGTTGAAAAGGGGGAAGGGTTATGAAGAGAATGATGGATAAGCAGAAAATGACTGGTAGGTTCTGAAAGTTGCTCAAGAAGTGAAAAGCAAAGAGCAAGATGTGATGTTTCTTCCAGCTTTAAAATTCCGTGCCTGGGCATTAAAAAGCAGCTTTTCTTCCTCACATTTTTTTGCTATAGGTAGGAAAACCCTCCCTGGGTGTAATAATGTAATGCATTCAGTCTAGGGGAAAATCAGTGCTAACACTTCTGGTAGGGATTGACAGATTTGATCCTCAGGGGAGGATTTGGACTTGCTAGTTTTGGGAACAGAATAATCCTTTCTGGATTTCAGTCACAGTCAGCACAAACCCAGAATTTGTAAACAATAACAGAAGGAATGAACAGTACAGAGGATGGAGAAATAGTACTGAAAGGAAAATCCATCACAAGGAAATAGTGGTAAATTTTAAATTCATCTTAAAGTGAAAGGAAGGGTTACCACCAACAGTTTAGGGTAATTCTTGAAAAGAATGAACCTGTTGAAAACTATTGCTAGGGCAAAATTTAGGGAAAAATAGTATGAATTTGTACTGTACGGTACCCAAAGTGTTAACAGAAGTGGTATAAATGCATTTCTAAAAATATACATTTATGAAGGAATGTCAGTGGAGCTGCATGAGTTTTTACCAGGGCTGACTTCCTTTCATATTTATAAACCTTGCCTATTTGCGTGGTCTCTAAAGTAATTTGAAATTCCATATTTGCATATTTATTTCTTAACCTTAACGTAGTAATAAAATGTATAAACATCTCTATTTTATTATGTATCTCATGCTTGATTTTAAATTAAAGGAAGACAACCAATTCATTAAGTTATAATCTATGACAACAACAGGGATTTTTAAAAATTAATTTTACTGTAAGTGAATTTTGTTTCCGTGTTTTTTAATTATAGTTATATTTTTATATGATAATGAAATATTTTAAGGTTGGGGTTTTAAAATTTTTTTTCTGTATGTGTAAAGAACATCACATATTATATATACCAGGTTAACTTTGCATTTAAAATACGAGTTTGCTTCTGCAAGAATTGCCATGTCAATACTTCATTAATAAATACTTCTATGAAACTGCTTTGTGACAGAGAACATGTGTATATTGTTCCCTAGGATGAATGGTTAGGGAAAGACCCCCTCCATTTACAAATCCTTCTGAAATTATTAATAAATAATAACTCACTTTGCAGGGGGAATGTGCAGTGCATAATGGCAGCATGTCTATTCAGCCAACCGATTCTGATATTGTAACTGGTGTTATAAATGAGATTTTTCTAGAAATAGATTATTACCAGGAGACAAAATAAGAGGAGTATTTTCTCCATCAATGAGATTTTTGTGTCCATAAGAACACATCTTGTGGGAAGATGCATTTGACAACTACAGTAAGTGTAAAATGAAATAAATGGTAATATTTCATGTATCTAATTCATCTATATGATCTCTGTATGGAAAACATTCAATAAAAAACGCTCAATTAATAATACTGACATTTTTGCACAGAAGGGAAGGCTGAGTAATTTGGGTGGTTTTCTTGTTTGCAGTATATTGTGCTTATTCTCTTCAGGGGAAAAAAAGAATTGTGCTTAAACCTTGATATACTTGAATCATGCAAATCATTTAAGGATGCAAATTGCTTTTCTAGATAATGAACACAATCTAATAAGTGATGCTTTAAAATTAAATGAATCAGTTTAAACTTTAGCATTTATATAGCATTTTATTGCTATCAGTCTATAAAAAAATTTACATTCCAGCATTGTCTTCTCAGTCTTGAATTTTTCCATTTCATGCCCTCTTTTTGTGTTGGGCATATTAGTCATCCTGAATGTCTTTGACTTCAGGTTTCAGCTTGACATGATTCAGAAATATTAACATGTGAAAGTTTGACATTCTTCACATACTGGGTCAGTTCTGATCTGCTTGGTATATCTATATAGTCTGAAAGATAGTTCAGAATGATTGCTTAAAAAAGAAAGTAATTTCCCATCTCCAGGGTTGCAATGAAAATCATTACCTGTGATATAAAAATCTTCTGTTAAAAGGTGGGAATAGTCCAAACACTCCAGATGCCCAGAATTGAATGTGGAAATAAAAATTTTTGGGAGTTTAAATTCCTTACATCATTTACTTCCATCTAGATGAAGTGGATAAAGAAACAGGAGTATGGTCCACACCTTCTATTTTGTGGGATAAATAAGTCAAGCTAATATTTAGCCTTCCCTTAAGACAGACTTCTGGAATAACAGTAGTAATGGGAATGGAAACTCTTTTTCTGCATCTGCTGCACAATGAATTAATCATTCTCTAATGTTGTGATTCAAGATGCACATGATAGTCCTTTTTGGGTTATTTGCTGTGTCTGGAAACATTTTGGTAGATAATTTTTAAAATTACATTTGATGTTTTCGCATTTAAACGTGATATTTAAATATTTACTCCTCAGTTTCCAACCGATGAACTCCAAACTTGATGTGTACTCCTGCTTTACTGATTTGTCATGGAATGGTTTGGGTTGGAAGGAACCTTAAAAAATCATCTTATTCTAGTCCCCCTCAGTAGATTCTGAAGACTGTAAATTACTGCTCACCTACATGTGCAACACATACAGGTATATTACGTAGTCCAGTTGTCAGCTCTGGGCTAGAAAAATGTTTCAGTGCTTGATGCGCTCAGAGATGCATTTGCATCCTGTGAGGCCCTGTCTGAGTAGGTTTGCATGGCACAGGTGCAAACCTGGGGTGCTCTGGGGCAAAAAGCGTGAGCTACTGAGCCAGAGCTCATGTCCCTGCACAAGGGCAAGGCTGCAGGAGACAGGCTGCTGTTGTGCTGGCTAATTGGTAACAGCCAGCCTGCCCTTTGCTGCAGGACACGTGTTTGCCTTCAAAGGAGGGGAATCCTGACCGTCAGTCCCAAAGGAGTGCCTTGCCTGGGTGGTCTGCCCCCAGTGGCCCATTTCTTCCATCAGAGCAATGGGAGAATCAAACTGTCTCAAGAGATCACTAGATCTTGTCCCTTAGGATCTTGTTCAATGTTTGCTTTCTTGCATTCATTTAGGAGGTAGAGTGGAGGAGGAGAAGAAAACATCACATTTCCTAGAATTTTTCAAGAAGCACAATAGAGTCCTCTGCCTAATTTTGCTTCGCCAGTAGGAAGAATTAGTTTCGAGATGCAAAATCCTAAATTCAGATTTAAACTTTGCAGCATAACTTAATGTATTAATTCACATCTGTCAGTGCAACTATAAGCAGAAGACTGTTTAATCCTAAGTCTTAATATTTACATGTGTCCTAAACTAAACATATCTAATATGCTTAGTGTTCTCACTGTCTACCTCAAACAGGACCTCTGCTTTAAGGATATTTGCCCATTCTAGTACGTCTTCAAGAAACTAGAATTCCCATTATTCGTAACAGAAATGTAATAGAGAAAATAGAGAACTAGAGGCAAATGGAGACAAAGAGTGTTACTGGGCATGTTATGTGTGGAACTAGAGATCTGCTGATTGCAAATGCTGAGCAGAGGGACTGGGAAAGAAGTGTGACTTGGAAATGTGAACCTTTTATTTCTAAGAATTGTTTATTTTGGTTTCTGGTGTTTTGGAAGTGTTCGGGGATTGTGAGGCTTTTTTTTTTTTTTTTTTCATAACATATAGAGGCCTAGTCTAGTGATGGTCAGGGTCCTCATATATGTCAGTTTGGAGATGTAGAGGCAACAAACATCTCTCTAACGTTTCTGAAAATGTGGATTTAATACTTTAAAAATGCTTAGCTGCATTTTTGCATCTCCACTGTGTGGAAGCCCTTAGGTTCATGCCTTGGTTCAGTTATCTTAAGATTGCAGCAACTTCTTCTGTATGGCAAATGTGCAGTGTCACGTAGTAACTGACAGTGACTGACCTGGGCCTTTTTACATCTATTGTGTTTCCTGTTGTTATAAATGACACTGGTCAGGAATGCTGCTTCAGATCTACTTACTGAAGGAACAAAATGAGTCTTAATAGTGTGCCAGGATGAGGAAGAAGGTTGTAATTTAGAGACCAAAAAAGCAAACTAAGAAGTGTTAATTATCTCATCCCTTTGTACATTTGTCAGTTTTTAACTGGGCACTATGGTTTTAATGTACAAAAGAGCTCTGTTCCTGTTCCATTTTGTTACCTAATGCCAATTCATTGGTATGGTTTCTGTCTTTTGTCATAGAATAACCTCAGAACTGCTTTCCATGAGCACACTGAAAAGCATTTTCTCAGTTTTGTAAATCAGGATGTTTTAATCCGAATGAGTAATGAGATGGTTTAGTCTTATTGAGAAGACATGTAAAAAAATAAATTACATCTTCAGTTATAATGAAGCAGTTTAATTGTGTTATCTTGCATAACACAGTACAAGGTAAAAATTAATTTTTTCTTCAAAAAAATATGTTCATTAAGCACTTTTTTTTCTGACAAGTGACAAGAATAGGAGATGTCTTTGCCCCTCTCTTTCTGAAGCAGCTCTGTTTAATTCAGCTGCAATAGATTTAGGTCTTTTAAGTTGTTTTGATATCTAGGTTCTCTAGCTGTTATTATTTTCCATGAAATAAATATTAATCTTGAGTTATGGGACAGATCTCTGCTGTTAGATGAGTAGCATCAGAAGTGTGTGCTTAAGTTTTGTAGAGTGTAAGTTTCATGTAAAAGTCAAAAGTTAGCTTCTCTCCCTACACTTTCAAAACAAACTTGAAATGTCCTAGCATAAAAAGAAAAATTACGCTCTTGTGAAGAGAATAAAGAGAGACATTTTGGGCATTTTTAGGTGAAATAACTGGTATCGGTATGCATTACTGATAAGCTTATGATCAATTTTGTTGGGGAATGACAAAAGGAATGAGTGTACCGTAGTGGAGAACTTGGAACTGGGGGTTGCAGTGGGACAGAAATCACAAGTCAGAAGTAGCAAGCATGACCCAAATACAAACTTGTTTTTCAGCTAACTGAACTGTCTGTAACTGTAGATCAAGGATACAAGTAGACGTTTTGCTCCATTTGATAAATGCTTGACATCCAGTTTCTTTGCCACCTGGGTTCCCTGTCTGACCTCTTACTGGTAGTACTAGATCTCTATGCCAAGTTCTAACCTCTAGTATACCTAAAGTGCTTACTATGTACTTATATACCTTTATATATTTGGATGTGATCCAGTAAATTGTAACAGTGAAACCCAGTTTCTGTGTTACACAGTCCTCTGAAGTGTGTCAAACATTCACCTTCTGTTCTGTGTTGGTTGCTGTCCTGCACTGGGGTGTCGGTGGATCCAAGCATCACTACAAACTGAAGGAGATGAGACATATGAGTTATGACAAACTTCTAGACTAAAGAGACTTCCTTCATTTCCTACCCCATTTTCCTGACCTTTGCAATGGCCTGCCTCTACCTGGCTCTGGGGAACTGAGTTTCACATTGATATTTATAAGTAGAAATAACTTGTTAGCATAAATGGAGGTGATGGTGATGTAGTTAAGATTTTCATAAATGCATCAAATTCAGCAACAAAGTATCTTTTCTTTCTTTTATTAGAGAAGGGGTCACCACTTGTGTGCAAATAGGCCAGAGTTCCATTGAGGGATATATTAATGTGATTGCCCTTCAGGGTGAACAGAGACGCAGAGGTCAATGCATCTATTCAGTGCTCAAACAAGACCAGAGCAATGCTATTAAGAGAAATAGCGGAGTTCATCAATTTCACTCACTTAAATCTATTTGATATTATAATTTGTTTCCAGCAGTCTGCTAGAGTTAACCTACTTTAGTTTCCTTGTGTGTGCCTGACAGGTCCAGAGCCAAGTGCCTGAGCCATATGTTTGAGGGCCATCAGCCGGGTGGGAGAGGGAGTGGTTAGTAACGAGGCCAGCGCAGCCTCGGGAAAAGGAGTAGGCATTTGGAAGAACTTCTTCTTATCCTCTCTTTTACAGATGTTTTTGATACAGCCCTTCTGACAGGTAGTTCTGGGGCTGAGGCTGGGAGTTGTTCACTGAAAATATTCTGTGTTTCTCTATACAAGTTGGACAACTGCTCCGCAAAGGAATATGTTTGAGGGATCTGTTGTCAGGGAGGCATGCACAGTCCTAAACTCTGTGTTCTTTCTGTCTTTAATTTTAAGGATTAAGGGATAGATGTCTAGGTCTGCTCGAAAGATTAGAGTAGAATTAATGTATCACATATGTATAACATTAATCAGTACAAATTTAGGTTTAATTTTGAAAAATACTGACCATCAACATCAGCATGTTGTAATATCGCATCCTTGTTTTGTACAGCATCTATCATAAGGTAACTTGCTAAATGTGTTACACTTACAGGATTAAATGACAGGGTGAACTGCAAAGATCCACTACAATGGCAGACCAATGCTTGTGAAAACTTGCTATATAAATAAGGCTGAAAAGGTGTGGATTTATTGTGGAAGGTTCTGGAGGGGTGGTACTTTGCTTCCTTGTTTTATTAGCCATTGTGGTATGCATTCCTGTGCCATAGGACAGTTGTGTCTGCCATTGCACAATTCCCTTGCCTTCTGGAGAGCCAAAGTCTTGATCTGTACAGTAGCAATGTGTGCACAGTACTGCCATGGAAGCAATCTGTTTCATTCTTGAAACATGCCACCTTAAATGCTTTTTAATGGGTACCAGTCTATCCTGTGTATTCTACAGTTCTCATGTAAAAATATTGCATAGAATCACTAATATGTTATAATGTAATTGGGGGGGGGATATATAAAGCTTAAATTCTAAAGGTAAGTTAATGATCAGGAAAAAAGTTATTACCTGAAGTACTCAAGAAATAGAAATTTTTCTAGTGAGATCAAGAGAAGCAAGTGATGTAGAGGTTTCTTTTACTTGATGAGGAGTTGTCATCTAGCTGCAAGATAGGCTGAGAATTACAGACTTCAAGGAAGATAGCAAAGTATTAGTGCCAGTTATCATTCTGTGACCTTTCACTGCATAATTAAAGGTGTTTGAGATGGCTAAAATCTAGACCAAACCATTAGTGTGAGCTTACGTTGCTGGGATAGAAAAGCACTGACTGTGGTTGAAGATCGGTCCCTGCAGGCATAATTCCAGTGAACTCCTTTTATCCCAGTGCTTTGCTTATGTGCTTTGCAGCAATACCTGTGTTCTGGAACATATGCCACCCATGGGCTTTGTATGAAATGGTGCTATGGTGTTGGTTTGTAGGGTTTTTTTCTCTCTGCAAGAAAATAAGAAGCAAGGAAGGATGTCAGAAAAATGAAGAGAACACCCCAATTCAAATGCCTGCTCAAAGCACAGATGAAATAATCTAATATTCCACTAATGTATAAATAAGCCTTTTCTGTGATTATCCCATGGGTGCTGTGCAGTAGCAGATGAGGAACCAAGTGATTGCCTGATTCTCTGTGGGAGTAAAATTGACTTACACAGTGACAGAAGTGAGAGATAGAGTGCTCTTGAAGGAATTGTGTTAAGATGTCATCCATACCTAGTATTAGGCTAAAGCAGCATAAAAACAAACATAATTTGTTGTTGTGAAAGAATTGGGAGATGTGCTTTTGCTGCAGTTGAAGCAAGTTTGCAATTGTGCATTTCACTCTACTCAGAGATTGTTGAGGGTAATGTTTTGTGCAGGTTTTTTTGTTGTTGTTTGTCTGCTTGTTGGGTCTTTTTGGTGTTACTGAGATCTGTTGAATGTGACCTGATATACAAGAAAATAATCATAGTGAAATCTCAGGAGATGTTTTAAATGTTGTACAGAGGGAAAAGCAATTAGAATGCATAAGAATTTCTAAATGTCAAAATATATGACTAAATGTAACCTCATAATTTGTGGAGTTTGCAGTTATTTATGTATATGAATATATTCAGAAAATATTGCGTAAGATAGCCTTTCAAACTATGTAACTGTTAGGAAAACAACTTGAAATATTGCCAATTTTACACTGTAAAAAGGAAGAGATCTGCCTATTATAAAATATTAATATTTAAAGGAAATAATGTACTACACAGAATGGTGTAGATCAAATGCATGCAATACTACATAAATTTTATTGTAATTGCTGTAATGTACTGTTTTGAGGTGTTTCCCCCAAAAACACATGGGTACAGGCATTAGAAATGCTTAGCAGGAAAAGTATGGACACAGCCTCCATCAGCTGTTGGCTTTTCTCTCTTTCAAGTAAGTTAGCCTTTAAAATAAAACCCAACTGTAGGTAATTATAAAGTGTATCTCAGTGTTTGCTGAGAAAATAGTTTTGAGCTTTGGCCATTCAGATGGTAATGCTCATAAACACCCTTTAAATGTTCCTATTCCTTTCTGAGTGTGTGAGTTTTCCTTGTACTCCAGTTGCCAATGTAACTAAGGGATGTGAGCATGACAGAAATCATGTTTAAGGTTGCAAAGCATTAAATTTCTGATCTGTAATACAAGCTTAAAGCTCTTGGGTTTTACAAACACACTCAATAAGCACAGTTATTTTATTAAGACTGTTAATCAAAAAATCATAAAATAAGCTGAGTTTGAAGGGACTCATCAGGATCATTGAGTCCAACTCCCAGCCCTGCACAGGACACACCAAGTGTCACACCGTGTGCCTGAGAGTATTGTCCAGATTCTTCTCGAACTCTCTCAGACTTGGTGCTGTGACCACTTTCCTGGAGAGCCTGTTCTGGTGCCCAACCTCTCTCTGGATGAATTATCCAGCACTGCAGTTTCTAATTCAGTCTGATATAAGTGTATCAAATTGGTGTGAGAATACCAATTATTGGTCTAATATTTTATCTCTTTATTATAGCTTCTTGATGCTAGAAAAAAGCTGTAGAGCTGTCCAGATTTCAAACTCTGTAACTCTATAGGACTTTTTCAAGGTGATGACTGGGTTTTGTTCTTTTTTTTCTTTTTTTTTTTCCCCTCCCACCTTGTGTCATAGCATGTGACATATTTTCGAAAGTAAAATTTTATTGGACTATCTACTGGCTGAACATTGTGTTAAAAATACAGTCTTCCCCCTCAGATCATTTCCCATTGCTTATTTAGGTGTAGCAAGGGTTCCAGGTGCTATGGTACTAGTTTCTTTCCATGATTAAAACAGCTCATGTGTAAACCACAGCATCAAGGTGTCAAGCAATTTAAGCACCTATTTCTTGCTCCTCTCATTTTATATATAATGAGCCTGACACATTTCAGGATTTCAGCGCTGTACAGTGCTCAGCTTTGCACATACCTTGGAGTTAAATCCTAGATTCAGGGAGGAGACATATTCATGGTAGATTGGCTTAATTCCTTTTTTTGTGACAGATGTGTGGATCAGAATAGAAACTGGACTGTTAGGCTAAGTAGTAGGAGGTGTCTTTGTGGATTGAATGCAAGCGATGTGATCAGAGAACCTTGTTAAATGCTTTTACCCTATGGTGCACTTAACAATTTCATGGATTTTTTGCATGTTTTGAAATCCTTTTATTTGAATCTCCTAATATGTTCTAGGGAGGTGGCAAGATAACACAGCAACTACTTAGTTTGGATCAATAATTTGTAGGTCTAGTATGTGAATAGAGGATTTTAATAAGGCCAGGAACTTTGTGTGAAATTTTTATAATTACAGTAATGTGGTCTAATAAGGTGAAACTTCCTATTAAGTGGCTGGCAGAGTTTTTTAACTTAAAACTTTTTTCCTTCCTGGCTGAAGAAAGCAAATGTGATAAACTGTGTAAGGAGATTTCAATGATTTCTGATGCACTCCAGCAGAACAATTTCCATCAGAACAAAAAGAAAAAGTGAGCCCTGGTGTCTAAGGGCTACTCTTCTGCCAAATGGAAACATCCATTTATAGAAAGTGGAGCTATTAGGGCTTTTTCCAAGTTGAAAAATACAACAGGGAGAAATGTATTACCAGAAAGCTTCAGGCTTTGTTGTTGTTTTTCCAATGATATACGGACAGAGAAATTTCAAAAATGGAGTATTGCAGCCGGGCCCAGCCTTTTGCAGCAGCCTGGTGTCAGGGAGTGGGGCTTTGCCTCTTCTCCAGCCCTGTTAGGAATGGTCAGATCACTGCGGGTGCCAAGGTATGGGTTTAATTATTTTGCCTGTTTTGACAACGTTAAACATTATCTTCCAGGCACAGAGATACTTCTTAAATGCATCAGCAGCATTTAACACCTTTGCTTGCTTGAAGGACTCTAGCAGCTTTATATGACATTTGTATCATTTTAAGGGAAAGCCATGGTTTCATTGAAATAAAAATCATAGCTATTGTGGGCTAATTTTAACTCTGGCACATGAAGGTGGACAGCCAATGGTTACGGAGGGTTTGCATCTGCTTTTTTTCAGGCTTGAAGTTTTCATGTTACCCTTGCTTCCCCTAACATTCACCTTATTTCATTTCTTGTGTGTTGTAAAAAAACAGATTTCTTTCTCCAATTCATTAATTCAGGATGAAACTTCAACTGAACTCCAAAGTGTTAGGAAATTTGGGCAGATGAATAAATGTATGAAAGCTCCAAAGACAGTATTGCTTGTCTGCCAAGACACTTCCCATGATTAAAAGATGCTGTCATTCAATTGAAATAAATTATTGCTTAAAAATCACCAACCAAACACTCAGTAAAATGACTTCTAGGATTAGAAGTCTTTTAAAGATGACAATACACCTCTGAATAAAATCCATATTTATTTTATATGTCAAATTAAATGAGACTGTTAAAGAGTTTTTGCACTTTGCCCATATTTCATTTTGTTTGCATGGCCTACTTTTGAACTTACTTAAATTAATATAGTTAGAACCAAGTCTTCTGAAGATAATGAAATAACTGTAGCAAATAACCACTGTAAGGAAGGGGAGGCTCTGGTGTGTATAAGTAATATTAAAAGAATTCATCATGAAACTGGTTTCATAATGAACTATTCAAAAATGTCACTTACAAACTAAGCCACAAGATGAGATGTTGAGAAATGCTGCCTGTAAAAGAAATCCCTGTTCCTGTTGGTAGTGTTAATGGCTACCACCCACTGCACGTTTGATGTGTACGCAGTCGTGGGTCTGGTTAAAGCCACAGGCTAAATAATCTTTTAGTCAGGCTAGATATAAGTGGAATTCAATGTCCTTCTTCACAGTGATACCTAGATGTGGTGGGAAGATACGTGAATACCTAAGGAAGTCTGATGATTATTATTATTATTTTATTACAAATTGAAGTGGAAGGTTGTGCATATGTGTGAGCACACAAACCAAGAAACTAGGACAGGAAGAATGGAAAATCAGCAACCGAGCAAGAGAAGAGGTGTGAGTAAGGCCTCAGAAGATGCAAAGATGTGCCCTTTGTTATAAAACACCCTGGGGAGGCAGCTCTGCAGCTATGATCAAGAGTGAGCTCACAGTGCAGCCAGCCCAGCCAGGGCCTGGCTGCTGCAGAAAGGGAGATCTCTGATGCCTGCCCTGCATGCAGCCCCTACCCTGCCTGCTTGCTCCTGATTTCAGGGTAAGATGGTTTACTCACTGACCAGGGAGAAGAAAATCACCTGAGTACTTTCCTGCTCTTTTATTGTTTCAGTCTACTCACTGTGGGATCAAATGACTGTCAAAACCAGCCTTAGTGAGAGGGTGGCCAGAGCAGAAGGTCAGCACCTCTTGCTCTCAACAGCAGCGAGGTGTTAGTTCAGCTTCAGTCATGGGGATAAGCCGTACTCTCAGCTGCGTTAAGGGCAGGCGTGGAGGAGGTGCATGTGGATTGTTAAAACAACTCAGTTTTAGGCTTTTTCTGCTTGCTCTGCCTTTATATTTTTTGGCAAGTGCCAAGACTCTAAAGAAAGACTCAACAAAACATCAAAGTCTCAGCCTACATGTATGGTAACTTTCACCCTAAAAAGTTATGGGCATTTAGACAAGTGGTTACATGAAAAACTGCATCTAGTTGGCCCCCTTGAGCAGAGGCTCATGGTGGTTTTATTGAAGGTCTTATGCTTGTGAGGAGAATCACAAAATTATTTGGGTTGGAAAGGACCTTAAAATCACCTAGCTCCAACCTCGTTGCTCAGATCCCTATCCAACCTGGCCTTGAATACTTCAAGGGCTGGGGCATCCACAGCTTCTCTGTGCAGCCTGTTCCAGTGCCTCACCACTCTGAGGAATGAATTTCTTCCCTAACATTTAATCTATATCTCTCCTCTTTCAATTTAAAACCATTCCTCTTTTCTCTATCACTACCTGCTGTGTAAAAGTCTCTCTCCCTCTTCCTCATAAGCGCCCTTTAAAGTACTGGAAGATTGCCAGAGATCTCCCTGGGGCCTTTTCTTCTCCAGGCTGAACAATCCCAACTCTTTCAGCTTGTCTTTGCAGAAGAAGTGTCTTGTCTGTGCAGAGGGTCACCAGGTGGGGAGTTATGAGAACAGAGTAGAGAGTCACCTCCCTTGACCTGCTGGCCACACTCCTTTTCTTGAACCACAGGGTGTGACTGACCCTCTGAGCTGTGAGTGCACACTGCTGGCTTTTCAGCCCAGAAAGAATTGCTGGACATGGGACACGGAAGTAGCAGAAGTTATCAGAGCTGGGAGAGCAGGAACATAGATGCTGCTTTCCAGGTGTTCATGTTTTAGGGAAAGGCAGATAAGGCAGCAGTATCTTCTGTTTCCTATGGTGGTGCTATCTGGTTCATCCCCAGCCTGGCCATGCTGTCCCAGCCCTGTGTCCAGTGTGTAAAGAGGTGGCAGAGTGGTAGCTTTGACAGTGAGATTTGGTCTTCTGAGTCTCTCGTGTTCCTTAGACTGCTCAGTGTGTCCTCACAGCATCCTTCTTAAAGACTGCTAAGTGGAGCAGTGAGTGACAGTAGTTCACCCTTCTCATTGTCTGTTCATCACTGAGATGTCAAGCGTCAGTAATCGTGTGATTTCCCCTTGCATTTGCTCTTCTGTTTTTACCAGAAGAGATTTTAGCATAGGCTTTGAATAGTATCAGTAGATTTATTGGTCTGGATGTACCTAATCTTCCCAATGTTTGTCGACTGCTCATAAATGGTGATATGCAATTGGTTGAAACGGAATTTTTGCTACCTTGAACAATTCAGAGTGCAAACTCCTGATAAGACATTGTTGTCTTTAGAAAGAAGAGGCTTAAATGCCCAGTACAAATCATTATCACCTGAATTCAGAGTAACTGGTAGAGAAGTAAACTGTTTTCTTGTGTGTGTGAACAGAATTTAACTTTGACAGTGACAAAGCACTACAGTTAACTAAAAATGTTCGGAATTGTAGAAACTTTTCTTCCATTCTGGTCCCAGAAAAATGCTTGTTCTAGAGTTTGCTGATCACAATGTTGGGTTGAGCAGTGAATTAGGATTTTATACATAACTTTGTGGATCACCAAATCTACCTCACAAACAAGGATTTTAGCAGTTAGAGCCATTATGGAAATAAAATGAATGGCCTAATGACAAGCTACAGTTCAATATGAGGATCGAGAATGCAACAATATCCCCTTGTCTACTGCAGAAAATAATTCAGGCAAATGAATGCACACACTGAAGTTTAGCAGGCTGGGTTTTAATCCTGGTCTTACCACACATCTGCTGACTGGCCATACTCCTTAAGATCTTAAAAAAATTTCATTAAAGAATGACTATTTAATTTTTACATTTTATTACCTGCACTAGCTGGGTGATAGGAAGCTGGTTTATTCCTGACATACAAGGAAGTTATGATTGTTATGTTATTGATTCTCTCCCTCTCCTTCCATCCCTCCTCTCCCTCCCTGGTCTTAGAATGTTTGCTGAACACTGAGGGGTATGGGGAAGAGTTGAACAGAAGCTAGTAACAGCTGCTGCATTTGTCTGGTGACAATCCTAAAGGTCCTGGTATTGCTAATTTATCAGTCAAATCAATACAGGTGTGTAACACTCTAGACATGTGAATGTCATGAATATTTGGGACCAACATCTCGATCATGTTTAGTGGAAAACAAAAAAGGGGGAAAGATAATACTGATAGTACTATATAAAAAATAGAGGTAGCATGTCCTGTTTTTCATCGTCTTATACTAAAAAATTTCAAATTCAAATATCTTTAAAAATACATTTTTCATACAGATACTGCAGTGTGTTGGACCACTTCCTTTCTGTTTGAATGCCAACATTTGAGAATGCTAGATCTGAAAAAGCCTTGTGTAAACTGCACTGAATAACAGAGCATACGGTAATGAGGCAACATACATGATGTTCTCCCAAGTGAAAATTATACAGAACACTCTGTAAAAGAAATTTGGATGTCTGTTAAAAATCAAAATTAGCAGTGTGACAAGGCTGTCTTATAAAAATACTTTACAAGTTCTGAAAATTCCATCACAGATGTGATTTCTCAGAGGATATTTCCTGCACATACATCTGCTGCAGTAGCATGACTAGCTTCTACTTATTTAGATGCCTCAGGTTGTATCCTTTGAAGAGAGATGCCAGTATTCACTGGGAAAACAGGACAGAAGTATTGATAAAGGGCCTAGAGCGTTGGGTCAGACAGATCTGAGCTTGGGATCAAGTATTAGGGGAACTGGGATGTGCAGGAAAGCATATAGAAGCTGTATGGGCAGAGACACACGTCTGTCACTATCAGAAAAGATTATGATTATGCTTTTTTTTCTGTTGGGCTCTGTAAGCCTAGCCCTGGGGAAAGAGTGTGCAGAAGGCAGGAATGGGGAAAGATTTTCAACAGAGTGTGAAGGAGAAGGACTGGAGTGAAAGTAATTGGGATGTCTCAGGGCAGAAGTGGTGCTAGGGTTAAGGAGTATTTGGGGAAGAGATAGGAGCTCTACATGAAAGTACATTCTTGCACACACAACTGACATCTGCTATTTCCCTTCCTATTTTAAACAGATGGTAGGAAATCAAAATAATTTTTTATTTGATTACCTAAAAGGAGTCATTCAAATGAGATCTGTCCTTAAAGGGCTCACAATCACGATTTAGATGAAGAATATTTTAGCACAGGGTCACTCAGTGACATTGCTTTCTGTCAGGATTGGTTTGTGGTCTCTTACCTTATCTAATGTTACCATCTCTCTGTTCCTAACCATTTTGTTATCTCCATCCTAAGTCTTCCCAAGACTGTTTTCACAGATTTGTACAGTATAGTAGTCATCTAAAAGACAAGATCCTAAGAATGAAATGGGAATTGCATTTTAAGCACTTTTCTCTTGTCTCCTGACTAGCAGTAACTCCAGTGTGAAACACTGTGCACCCCACAGCTGGGGAGTGAGGTGATGGGGATCCAGGGTTTGGCTCCACAGGATGCAGCAACTTCTGGGTCTGGTCCCAGTTCAAGGAACAGTCCTGAGAAAAGCAATAAATGGATATTAGGAATGTTTTTTCTAAAGGAGATCCCACTTTTCTGCTCTGTTTACCAAGATTAGCAGATGCCTTCTTTCCAGGAATATAGCCTAGACAATATGGTGTTGTCTAGGAGAAGTTGTAATTACAGTAAGTTATAAATACCTCACATCATTATACTATTTCCATATTTAAATTACTACAAGGAATATTACTATCACAGCTTTCACCGAGCTTTCATAAACTCTGACATAAACCTGCGGGACTTTGGCAAAAGGTGGCACATCCTGTGTTTGTAGGTTAAAAATATTTTGTCATAGTATTTTTCCTCACCCATGAGAAGTTGGTGGGTAAACGTAAGTATGTAAAAATTAAAGATGATGTCACTTGCTTGACTAAACGATGTTTTAGAAAAGGTTTTAGGTAAGTTGAAAACTCATCTAGGTAGAAAAACTGTGGCAAAACAGTGTGATATTAGTACAAGGAAAACAGTTGTCTAACTATCCGTAACAGTCTGTAAATAATACTCTTTATAGTGGCTGAGAACAAACAGCGATGGAAATGTAATTTAAAAAGCAAAACAAAAGGTTTCAAATAAAATCTTTCATGAGAGCCAGACAGCACATATAGCCAGAGTTGTTATATGAAGATCAATGATGCCATTCTTTCTCAATCATTTTATATATATATATATATATATACATATATATATATATATATATAGTTGCTGTCTTAAGTAAATGCTAGCCGAAATCATTTTCTGCTTTCCCATTGCAGAGCAATTCTTATTGGTGATGGAAAGATGTGATACAAACCTTAGGCTCAAAAGTTTTATCTGCACAGCTTCATTCCAAAAAAGGGGTGGAGACCCCCTATTTTCAGTGCTTATGGGTACTACTTGGAAAAAAGACCACCTTAAATCAGTGCTGGAATTGCTGCTGGGTTGGCTAGAATTAGTGCTGCATCAGAGACTGGTGTGAATAGACATGGTGTTGTGAGGCTGATATTGCCTTTCTTGCTTTGCTACAGCTCTTGTGGCAATTTATTGGAATATCACAATTAATTTTGCTTGAAAAGGACCTCTGGGCATCATCAGGTCCAACATCCTGCTCAAACTGGCTGACCTTGAAGCTCTCTCAGTTTGCTCAGGGCACTGTACTGTCAGGTGTTGAAAATTTCCAAGGATGGAGGTTTTCCCAAGCTCTCCAGTTAACTCATTCCCATCCTTGATCACTCAACTTGCCCTTTTACCTCTTAAATTAGAATCGGTCTTGCTACGGCTTGAGAGTGTAGCTCTTGTTCTTTCACTTTCACTGCATGTCTGTGAGGAGAGTCTGTCTCCATCCATATTCCCTATTAGGGACTAGAAAGCTGCCCCAGTAGCTTTCCCTTCCTGAGCCTTAAGGAGCCCAGCTTCTCCAGCTGTTCCTCATGCATCATGTGCTCCTTCACTCTTTCAGTGTTTCTGCTTGATTTCTCTCCTGTTTACCAGAATCTCCTCTGTATCCAAAGGCTCAAAAATGAGCAGGCTTCTTGAAATGCAGCTTTGGCAATGATGGCTAAAAGGGAATGGTCCGTCCCATGAAACCGCTGGCTGTGGTTTTGCTCGTGCAGAGCAGTCTGCACTCGCTGCATTGCCCCACTGCTGACACACATTCAACTTCTTGTTCCCCAGACTCCCCCTTTCCTGTCTCAGGGTGCTGCCTGCCCTGTCAGTCCCCAGCCTGAACTGCTTCCTGGGGCTCTTTGCTCCTACATGTGAGACTTTGGATTTGCCTTGATGAAATTCGTGGGGGTGCTGTTAACACAAACCTTTGGGCTTGTCAAGGCCCCAGTGAAGGGCAGCACAGCCCTCCTGTGCACAAACATAAGAATTTGACTTGGCAAACATGGTAAATGAGTCATGAGCAAAGGACTTCAGTTTGCTGTTCCAGCAGCTTTGCTGGAGCAGAAAGCTGTGTCCTTTGGGATCTGGGAAAGGGAAATCTTGGCCTCTGTCCTGATCCACTTGGCCCCATGGTTTCTGGGGTTGCCATGATGTTCCCTTAAGCTCATTCAGCTTCTGCATTTTTTTTCTCTACTTTGCAAGAAGTTCCTGAATCATTAATGTAACCAATTGCAGTTTTCCAAGCTAATGTTACCCGTTTTGCTGGTTTCCTAAGGAGTTAATCAATGACTCTAAAGGAGGGGTTTATGTTTGTACATCACCAAAGTCTTTTGTTCAGAAATCAGTGGCATCAAGGAGTTAAGTGCCTTTAGATTCAAGTCTAAAAAGGAAGGTAGGTCTGACAAACACTTGCTGGCAGGAGTTGGACTCAACATAACAAGAGGGTTAGCTGACTTTGACCTCTGTGTTTACAGCATTAGCTGATATTTAGAGCCTCATGTTTGTGACTCTTCTCAGCTTGAGGTAGTCCGGTCTTGCCACTCGGAAGAAGTTGTTCTTTTTTTCAGTGCCAGGCTCAAGATAGACAGGACAAAGCACACTTCTGTTTCCTTGCTAAAAGTGTCCTGAATCTATATGAGTTAAATTAGAAGCATTCCTCTGTCTGGATCATCAAGTGGAAAAAAAATGGTATATTCTTCTCAGGTCCTTGATGCCTTCATGTTTTGGTGGGTTATATTAAAAAGAAAATAATCATCCGAAGAAAGAGAAATATTTTGCTTTAAGCAGAAGAAATACCTTTTTGAAGATTTAACTATAAGTATTTTCTTAAAGCTTGAAGTCACAGAGTGAGTAATGTTAGTAGGAATGCTTACAGAAACTCTGAGAGGTTTTAAATAGGGCTTATTTCCAAATGGAAGGCAATTAAATTATTTATAACAGATTAAAACTGTGCCAAAATCACTTCTGATTTATTATTTCTAAATCGAGAGCAGTGCTATTTGCATTGTGCCACTTTTAAGGCAAATATCTGATGAAAATGTGATTTTTTTTTTTTTTAGGGTTGCTTTTATGCTGCACTAAAACTTCATATCAGCCTATTTTATATGGGTCTTACATAACTTAATCATATTGTTTTACATAATTTTTGATTAAGTGGCATTTAGAATCATAGTACCCTATTTGCTGGACACTAAGAATTTGTAATTAAGAACTTCTCCATTATTTTCTGGACATGAGAAGGCACAGGAATTAATGCTGGTAAATGTTTTTGAAAAGGCCAAGCTAGACTGTCAAATGACATTTCAAGGTGCACATGCAAATTTATCAGCAATGATAAATCATGGATTGGAAAGTAAATTCTTTCTGCTCAGTGAGGAATACAGGGCTGACCAGTATAAGTTGCTCCTAATACATCTGGTGGAATTCATGGACAAACAAGTTGAAAATCCATCAAAACAAGGCTATAAAGAGTGTCTTCAACTGTCAGGAACTAGTCAAAAGAAGAAGCAGTGCTTTGTCAGTGTAAGCTAATCCATTTTCTGAATGTTGTGGCATAGAGCAGAAATATGCAGCATTCAGAAGTTGATTTCAGTAGCCTGTGTACCCAGTATTAAGTGCTGAAAAGCCTATTGTTTGTTCATTTGAATGTTAAAATGCGAACTTGGGAAATAATTTCTCTGAGTAACACTGCAAATAACTCTTGTAGTCTAATTTTCCTAAATGTATTTTCTGTTGTGATTTCAATTAATTAATTATGTTCATATTTGTTTCCAGTGTTTATGGTTGAGCACACACTCTTCATAGTTTATGAATAAAGGAACTTCTCAGAAATTGTTACAACACAATGGAGAAAGCAGTGGACAAATTTTCTGTTTTCCTTCCCATGATGTTATCATAATGAATTTAAAGCATGAGAAGTTCTGAAATGTAGAGGTGTACTTGTTTTGTCATATCTGCATATCCATGGAAATATTCTGAGCTTAAAGAAGTCAATAAGCCTTTGTGGTTAGGGGAGACATATGACACTTTTTTCCTCCTTCCAACTATGTCATGTTTGCATGCTAACACATCACATGCCACCCAAATCCGTGTTAATATTTGTGATTCATACATATCCCTGCCTCTCCGTCCTCTCCTTTGCTGTGGGTGTGAGTCTTCTATCATCCAACTCCTACAGTAGCTTAAACAACATTTTGAACACACTGGAAGAGGGTACTCACACAGTCTCCCATCAGTTTGCATATAGCAGTGCTAGTAGGAGGCAGTGGAAGAAATTATCCCTCTTTTTCTCCACTGGTTATATTTTTTCTGGGGAATACAGATTCCACTGCACCTGAGGAAGGGGCTGTTCCATGTTTTCATGAGCTGGCACCTGAGATGTTATTTTGTCACCACGTTCTTCTTAGCTCAGCAAGTTGACTTGTGCTTCCAGCTCCATTTGCTGGAGCGGTTTTGTTTTGGCTTTATTTGTTTGTAGTGAGTTGTTGTTTGCTTGTATTTTTTTTTTTCAGATTAGTATGTGGAACTCTGCTGGCAAACCATCCTATTCTTGAGGCTGAGATATGGGGTGTTTGAAAGAAGCATTTTCTTTTAGCTGCTGTGTTGTCCTTCACCCTCAAAGCACACCAGTCAAATCAGAGCTGCAGGAACATCTGTGGCAACCAGCAAGGCTGGTTGTTGTCTTCCCTGTGTCCTTGCCCCTGCATGCACATGCTGACACAAACATGCCCTGCTTTGCCAAAGTGGAAAAGGTGGTGTGAACTCATTCATTTCCATGTGAGGTCAGCAGACGTGTTCAAACTAAATATTAGTTGTAATTTGTCAACTTGCTTTACCTGAATTGGGAACCACTTGCATAAACTCTTCTAATGGGGCTGTGGAAAGGTGGCAGCCAGGTGATATAATTCTGACCATAACATAAGTAGAAAATGCTTTTCTTGGCTCTACTGTGCCATCTGGTCTATGGCACTGGACTGTTTCTGCTTGCATTTCATTAAAGCTTTGAAATCATAGTCTTGCTAGTATACATTCTCACTACTGGTTTTGAACTAGATGTCGTGCCTCCCTGCTGCACCAACATTTTCCACAGCTGCCAATTTTTATGGGGTTTCCAGTAGCCAACAGAAAACCTTTTTAGATCTTTTTCTCTGCACCACTACTTTGTGCTAGAAGACTTAATGACAGAAACCCCTTCCCTCCCCTTGAGACACCCAGAGTGTCATATCAAGTAAGACATGTGAAATCTTACGAGGTATTCACAGCACTGGTTCAGTTTGAGAATGGTTTCCTTGAACAAGGTCATTGTTAATTTAATATTTTACCTGGCCAGAACTTGCACATTTTCCTTCAGTTTGTCTCCTAAAAAATAGTAAGAAAATTTTAACTCATTCACATCACTTCCTTTACCTATATGATGCCATAGTAAAGAAAAAAAACCAAAACTGATCCAGAGATGTACAAAGTACTTTTCTTCACTTGACAGTGTAGTGTCAGCCATGCTTGACAGAATGATTAGAATCATTCTATTAGTATTTTATACCATTTCAGCCTGTTAAGATTCTGGGTGACAGTCACTACATGTTTGGCAAAAGAATGTCAAGAATCTGCACTGTTCCCTCTACAAGCTTAAAACAATTTAGCTCTGTTGGAGTACATGATATAAGAGGAAGCAGGCTGTCTTGAGAAACTTGATATTTGCATGATTTTTTAAATTTATTTTTTATCTCTGGGCAGCTTAGGACTGAATGAGTCTGACAAAATCATGGAGATTTTAAGGCATAGTTATCTTCATAGACAAATGGGAAAACGTACCTATTTCTCTATCCAGTTACTGAACTAGTAAGTGAATTTTCTACTATGATGATTCAGGGAGTTTAGTCATTTACAGTTTGTTAGAGTTTAGTCAAGGCATTTTTAGTAGAGTTTAGGCAAGTTGAAAAAGTCAATCCACACAGACACGAATTCTACTCATGCATATGAGCTTTGCTTGTGGGGTAGCAGTGCCTAGCAGAGCATTCCGTGCCAAAGTAACAGCAGCAGTCAGGGAGGTTTCAGATGTAACCACAGTGTGAAGGCAGCTGGGCAGATGACAGAGGGTTTGGTAGTTTGGAACTTCTCCGTGGTGTGTCAGTGAGGTTTCTGTAGGGCTTGGTTAACAGCCAGCAGGAATTACTAGTTCAGTGAGACGTGTCTGAGGGAGTTTGTGCTGGGGTTTGTTATGAAGAGTCACACTGTACACAGAGACAAAACAGTTCTTGGGCTCCTGCATTCACCTTGGGTAGCACGCAGGCAAGGAGCTGAGGAACAGATTCTGTTGTGAGTGTGTCTCAGAAATATATAACACATCTAAGAAACTAAGGGAAGAGAATTAGGGTGACCTAATTATGCCAAGATGGGCAGGCTAGCAGACCTAGTATGGATTTTGTTGGCAGTTTCCAGACTTGCACTGAATATATTTGCTTTAAAACATCTGTGTGGTTGATCTGGGGCCAGCTGCAGGTTTGAGCTGTGCTCTCTGTGGGCATTTCACCAGCACTCTGCTCAGCTCTATTTCACTTTTGTGCCACATGACTTTTTTTTTTTTTATGGGAGCATAAGGAGAGAACCCCCAAGGGTCAGTTCTTCAAGGTGAGTAATACCCTGCTCTTGGCAAACTTAATTAAGATTTTCTGTAAGGGCGTTAAGAAAAACAAAGAACATTCTTCAGTCTGATTGTAGAAATCCTGTACAACACTGCTGAATGTGAATGGTGAGGATTTATTTGTCAGTCTTCTACCCTTTCTTGATCTTGCAAAGGAATAGCTGTTTGCTAATCATGTTGTAATTTGCAGCATGGAGGCAGTATCTTGCTTTTATAGCTTTAAAGCCACTGAAATTTAGTGTCCATGCATGACAGGACCACATATCAGACAGAACCACCATTTCAAGTTTTTACAGTGGTCCCTAATCTCTACCAGTTATTGTCCTGGAATATAAAACTCAGATCAAGGTGAGCCTTTAAATAGGGAAAAAACAAATTAAGTTTGGCTTGAAGTAATACCTGTGCCAACCTTGCGTACAGAGGTTGTGAAATTGGAAACCTTTTTGAACCTGTTTGCATTCCAGTATCTCTCCATACTTCCAGGGCTGATCCTTTTCTTTCCTTTGCCTCTCAGGCTCAACTTTGAGTCAACTCCCCATTGCAGATTAGTCCGAGACACCTCAGGTTTTTGTTAGCAAGGTTCCTAACTGATGCTGGGATTTTGGGGGTTTCTCATAACTGCTCACTGTGAAGCACTGTGCCTCCTCACAGGCTGAATGTCATCCCATCTCAGTAGCTGCTGAAATAAAACTTTGTTCTCTCCATATTGGCTCTTTTGCCAGGTATTAAGGGGCAAAAAAAAAATACAATGCTACCTGTGCTAATATGACCTCTATCCATTTCCAGCCTAAGACTTCTATACAATGGTGAATTATTGTAGTCTCATGCTATGTTATTTCAGCCCAAATTAAAGCATACCATGAATTTCATTTGGCTTTTATGGGCTAACTTAATGGTAGCTTATCCAAAGGATCACACATTATTCCTCATTAGATAAATTAGCTTAGTAGAGTTTCATTTGCTATAGACAAAGTTCAACTGTTTTACATCACAGAAGGATTTTAATTAAAAATCATGGACTTGTGATGAAGGCTATTATGCCAGATTTTCTTGACCTTTGAGTAAAAAAAAATATTTTTTGCTATTCTTAATTCATTATGCCCTTTCTAACCTCTTACTTTGTCAGCTGTATTTTAATTCTGATCTTTTACTGTGTTTCTGAAGCTCTTGGTGGCGAATTAAAAAAAATATAAAAAATAATAGATACATTAAAAGAATACCATTTCAAACAATATTGCTTCAGAAAAGTCATGCTGGGGGCTACATGTACCCCTAAGTACTCTTGATGTCGAATATCATCCTCTAAAGTAAAAGAGTTTAATCACATTTTCCAAAAATGCCAGGTGCTTTCAGACCTTTTATTAAAATACAAATATATTCTCAAGGATGCTACAGACATCCTTGTGATAGCTTAAGAGATTGTCTCACATTTTCCAGGTAAATGACTTTCGGAAGTCATAAGAACAATTCTGAAGGGCCTTGGAGTCATCTGTGCCTCTTGTCATGCCCAGTGAATGTTTATTTAGGAATTTCTATTGTTGTGAGCAATGAGACATGGGACCGGTTGCCATATGAAAGAGGCAAACAAGGGAGACTTGATTTCAACATGACCCTTTACCAGGAGGATGTTGAAGAGTTGATTGTTTGTTTGTTTGTTTGCTCCCATATCTCTTCACCCTCAGAATAATATTTTAATTTCATGCCAGAAAAGTATCAAGAAAGATTTATAAATTTTTTTTTCCCCACCCAGCTCTAGCCCTTTTATAAAAATAAAGCCTTTTCAATGAGTAAGTAGGTCATGGTAAAGAAGGAATTCATATAGCAGACTTTTCCTACAACTGCTTCTTGCTGCTTGCTGAGGGTGAAGTGATTTTTCAAAATATCTTTGCACTTCTATCTTGGTTTCAATTGCAGCTTATTACTGCAGAGAGGGGTGCCAGGCATTCTATCATGTATATCACTGGTACTTTAATTGTTGTGCTCTAGTACACTTCTATTTTCTTCCACCTACAAGAACTTCTTGATTTTTATTTATAAATTTGGATTTTTCTCCTTTTATATTATTTCAGTCCTTTCTTTTATTTACTGCAAAGAGCACTGCTGCAGTTAAAAGGAGTTACCCATTTTTAGTATGTAACAATTTTCAGTGTACTGAGAAGACACACTAAGAGTTCCGAGATGATACCCTTCCCTGCATGAGGTGATTTTCCTATTTCCAAAATTACGTGGGATAAAAACCCCCAATTCTATTAAAACGGAGTCTATAGTCAGTCGTAGACATAAGGAAAGGAGAAAATTGGTGAAACTATACTTTTAAAGGCAGTTCCAGAAAATTTATTTACAGTACATAGAATGAAGTGTGATTTATTATTTTTGATTGTTTATTATAAAAGTCATGTCTTCTGCATACTCTGGATCTGGAAAAGAAAATCAAATGTCATATTTAAATGACACGTTTTTCCCTTTTCTGAATTACTCTGTATATTTAAAAAGCACAGGGGAGGGAATGAAAAGAAATCTAACTGAAGTATTTCAATGGAGTGTGACTATGAAAACGTAGGCTATGTATGGCAGTGTAATAAATAATAAATGGTAATACGGAAGGGAAGAAAAAAAGAGACAAGTACAAAACTGCAGAATTGACATTAGTGACTCTGTGTTGAACCTGCCAGTATTGTCTCCCTTAGCTCTCCATTTTGTACTTGAGCAGCAGCTGGCAAATACCTTGTAAATCTACTACAGCACGTCTGAGACACAGCAAAGTAGTCAGTAGATTGCAACAAGAAACGTAAGTGATAACAGCCTTGAGGTTCAAGTGTCTGAAACAATTAGCACCTTTTGAGGTTACTTAAATGCAAAACCACTACTGATTTCATAGGGGCATTTAAAAATTATTTTGTTAAAAATAAGGTCTGAAGATATTTTCCTCAATGAGTGAATAATTCCAATAATCTTTGTTTTGTTATAAATCATTGTAATGTTGAACTTCTTGGTAAAAATTGGAATAGCTGGAGAAAACCAAGCCAGCTTATTCTCAAAGCCAGAATATATTCTTTTTTAAAAAATATGTTTGGATATATTATTTTACTGTTTCTTTGGAATGTTATGCTTTTCCATAATTCCACTTATTTCCATAAAACATAATGGCAATGGAGAAGTATAGGTTAGGTTGGGGGGAAGAAGTAAGCAAGGTATTGTTCTCCCTGTTAATACTGAATATACAAAAATATCTGATAGGTGTTTGAGCACCAGAATGTCAGAAAAAAACAACACAGTACCAAGACTTAGTTTTGTGTTTTATATATTTATGCCATGAAACTGTGAATGTAAACATCCACAAGCAGCTTTAAGGATACTTGGAAAATTCTAATTCAAAAGGACATTTTTTGTGGGAACATCCATCCATTTCAATTAATGCTGCTACTGTAAAACTATCTTGTGTAATATTTTATTGGATTGATGCAGAAGTGAGTGAGTTAAATAGAATAGACTTGCATGTTGTGGGTGAGCCAATACAGTATGGATGTGATAAAATCCTCTCTGGTCCAGGAATATTTGGATTGACACTGATTTGATTCAGGTAAGATGACAGGTCCAACTGCAGAACAATCCAACAAAACTCAGTAAGTTATACTGTGGGATCTGACTAATTGTTCATATTGTGCAGTAAGAGCTCTGTAAGGCCCAAATGTTAGCTTTCCATTAGCAATTCACAGTGAGATATTAATGTTTTGAATTCCTGCTCAACTTCTTACAGTCATCCTGGCCAGTGTTACCTGAAATATGAATGTCATTGTTGTATAGCCCTAGAACAATTCCTGCACAAGATTAGAGGT